>JAJMDD010000009.1:0-289103 GCA_030573355.1 Helenozyma rhizophorensis
GACGCTCTTCCGATCTTGCATGGCTTTTTACCAAGTCCCATCGACATCAAAAGACTACACCGTGAAGAGCATCAGAGTGCCCGGCGAGGTGACGAGAATTCAAGCGAAGTCGAGGTCCTCGTAGGAGGGGCTGGGCGCCGGCTCGTCGTCCATGCGGGAATCGTGGAACGGCTGCGAGAGCTGGGTGGGCGAGCTCATAAGATACTTCTCCATGTCGCCATGAGGCAGGGTGGACTGAGAACGAGGGTGGACTGGTAAAAAAAAGCGTGCACTCTTGCGCAGCAGCCAACAACAGGTACAGACAGGAAAGAAGCGCGAAAGATTACCGAGCACCACAGGGCGGACAGAGGGCACAGAAATGGAGAACGGCGGAGCGGAAAGAGCGATTGGTAGAGAACGAGAGCGATGGGCAAAGACGGGAGAGAGCGATGGGCAGAGAGATGGTAGAGGATGGCAGGGATGGCAGGGATGGCAGTGGGTGGTGGATGTGGGTGGTGGGCCGATGGACAGGCGCGCTGGTCGGCGGGGCAGCGTTGGTGCCGAGAGAGGCGGAATGGCCGCCGGAAACGAGCCGCAGCACGGCGCGCTAGGGCCCCGGAGTGCGCTCGGGCCTGCAGCGCGGGCGGTGCGGCGCCGGACACAATGCGAGGGCGAAATTAGTTGCAGAGGTGCGCATGCCAGGGCTCAGCCGTTGGCGCAGCGACGCGTCTGCGCGTTATTTACCCCTGCACACAGGATCTAGGCGGGTGGTCCTATTCGCCGGTGACAGGTACTGCAGGCAACACGTGTCGAACATTCGCTGGAGGCTCGCAACCGCTCATACGAGCACACGGTAGCTGGTAGAGATTGAGCGGCGCGGTACGTTTCGTGTGGCGCGCGTTGTTGGCCTACGGAATTGCGCACACAAGTTCCGTCCGCGCATGGCTTGGCCGGCCGGTCCGGATGAGAGAGGTGTGCTGAGCCACCGCGATGAGATGCCACACCACCCTACTACCCGCACACACTTCTCGCGCACGGGGCCTCCACAACCACGGACCAGAGCGAGAACCGAGCGAGGAGCGAGGGATGTCACGTGCGGCGTCTACACTTGTACGCGTGGTTAGGCTAGGTCTTGGCAGGGGCTCGTGCGATCGACATCGGGCGGGTTTCGGCTGCGACTGCATGATTTGAAGAGTGCGCCCATTGGTCGTCTCAGCCCCGTCAATAGTTGAACTAACGAGATGTCGCAGCTTGTACACAACCCGCGGTGTGGTGCCCGCGGTGTGGTGCGTTCCTGGCGGACTTCCGGGATGCCTCGGCGGAAGCTTAACTACTCGAACCGCGCAACGCATTCTCGCACATTCTCTTGCAATCAGATATCCACCGGCAATGGGACACTTGCGTTCGACATGCAATGACACCTGGGACATTCATTGGAACCCTTGACCTGGAAGTTACGCACTAGGTATGCCTTGGCTGTTCGTGCTGTGTGCCTAGGTGATTTGCACCCGGATTTTGCACCCTGAGTGTGTGCCGGACATGTATGAGTCTCAGCCCTGGAAACTCATCTAGGCTCGGCGGCAAAGACGCCGATTGCCGCGAAGGGAATATTGGCCGCAGTGTCTCAAGTTGCTATGCGCCGTGGTGACGTTGTGAGGCCGCGCCGTGAACATAGCCGAGGCGTACAGGGGAATTTGAAACAAACTTCGTATTATTCCCGCTGCACCGAACACATGCCAGCAAGGCATCGTCTGGACGGCAGGCGCCAACGGCGCTCCAAAAATAGACGCCAGTTACGACGCCGTAGCACATTAGAGTAGCATATTAGAGACTATTCGACGCAGCAGGAGACAACTCGTTTCATCTGACCCCATGATTCATCATCAGGACCTCTATGGCTATCACTACAGAGATCTTCAATACGATCATTAGGGGCAGGGGCTGATACGAACAAAGTACGAGAAGGTTAGCAATCGCATCCACGAGTGACGTCAATTCTCGGCCAGCCCATTCGCACTAGGGCACATACATATTCACTACTTTCATTAGAAGACATAGGGTCAGCATTCATATTAGAGAGGCTTCAGACATCAGGGGACATTAATGGGCATTAAAGGGTCGCTGCCGGTCTCGGTCCGGCAGGTCTACGGGTAGCACACGTTCCGTTGATCCGAATATTTATGGGTTCTGCTTGACAAAGTCAACACCCTTCTTGATGTTGGTGATCAAGGTCTCCTTGGCCTTCTTGACCAACTCCTCCTCGTGGTCGGACAACTCACCCAAGGCGTGAACGGTCTTGACACCCTCGGGGCCCAAAGTGACCTTGGAGGAGAAGAAGTCGACGCCCTCGTCCTTGAACAAAGGAGAGTCCACGAAGGTGGGCTCAATGACGTCTCTGTCACCAGCCAAACCGTCCAAGACAGCACCGGCGAATCTGGCACCGGCCTGGGCCATGGACAAAGTGGCAGAGCCAGCACCGTTCTTGGCCTGCACAACCTCGTCACCACCGAACTGGATTCTGTGGATCAAGGCGTCTCTGGTCTCGGTGTCCAAGTCCTTGTGGCGGGTCTGCGACAACAATGGGACGATGGTGATACCGGAGTGACCGCCGACAACGGTCACCTTCTCGTCAACAGGGTTGGTGCCGGCAACCTCGGACACGAAGCGCGAGGCTCTCAACACGTCCAAGGTGGTGACACCAAACAACTTCTGGGGGTTGTACACGCCCTTGGACTTGAACACCTCGGCGACAATGGGCACGGTGGAGTTGACGGGGTTGGAGATGATGCACAACGCAGCGTTGGGCGCGTAGTCGGCAGCGGCCTTGGCCAAGTCTCTGACAATGGAGGCGTTGGTGTTGAACAAGTCGTCTCTGGTCATACCAGGCTTTCTGGGCACACCGGCAGGAATGACAATCACGTCGGCGCCGGTCAACGCCTCCTCCAAGCCCTCGGGCTCGTAGCCCTTGACGGTGGAGTTGGTGGGCACGTGCGAGACGTCGGCAGCCACACCGGGGGCACCTCTCAAGTCGTAGAGGGCGAGGTCGGTGACCTTGTGGTTCAACTTCATCAAAAGCGAGAGGGGCTGGCCAATGCCACCGCCGGCGCCCAAAACGGCAACCTTGTAGGCGGTGGAGGCAGAAGAGGAGAACGATCTGGAAGCAGCCTTGAACAACATGTCGGTGAGGAAAAAGTGTGCGACTTTCAAGTGCTTTATAGTAGGGCCGACCGACGTGGCGATCAGCCAATCAGCGCGCGCACAGTGTCGAGCTCCGGAGCCGCCGAAATATGGGGTAGCCTCGAGCTCGGCCCACCGGAACTTTCCTCGTTGGCAGCTGCTTGAATCAGGCTGCACAGCACGGAGCGTTTCATGCCAAGAGGGCCCTTGGTATGTCCATTGCAGGATGTTCTAGCCCACGGCCTGGAGGAAGAGTGAAAAACGGTCCTGCACAATACCAGTCTGGGGTTAAACCCCTCGGATATGCTCCAGTGGATCGAATGAGGTGGCCGAGCCGGAACTTCCATTCCGGGGACTGATACTGTGGATCGTCATGCTCACTGTCACACTGTGGAGCACATCTATTCGTACTACTTCAAAGTCTCTTCACCAACGACTTACCTTCCGAGCGAGAGTGCAATGTTCGCTCGAGAGCAGAATGAACCAGTAAGCGGTCATCCAGAAGCAGTCCCGAGACTGCAAAACTGCATGATTCAGGTCTAGATATGTGTCAACGTTCTGCTTGTGGCAGCACGCCGAAATCCGGCACATATTTATTGCGAAGCTACAGGCTACGCTTTCTATAATGAAAGGCACATGTAAAGTCCCACAGTGGCCCATCGCTTAAGTCAAGTAGCTACTAGAAGTTCAGCTGACTGGTCAGGTAATGTTTACTGCCCTGAGTTCGTAAGAAGCCTTTATGGCCAAGTTGGTAAGGCACCTCACTAGTAATGAGGAGATCGTCAGTTCGAATCTGGCTGAAGGCATTTTTTTGCGCACACTGTTTACCTTTCGTATCCTGAAGAGCGCTTTACTTTTTTACTTACTTCACCATGGACAAGGACTATGCCAAAAAGCACTCCATGGACATATCCCATGTCACGTCCGTGGAGGTGCCGCTCATCGTGAAGAATCCCTCCAAGGCAATTACCATGCTAGGCGGAAAAGAAAGAATCCGCAAGGCCATCAATTCACAGTACAGACCTCTGGCCATTCAGCCCTCCAGCCACTCTGTTGATGACCGCAACCTCGAATTGCGTTTGCGCAATGACCCGTTCCATCATCCGATTCAAGCGTCAGTGAACAGAAGAGAAAAGGTCTTGCTAAAAGTCCGGATCCCGAAGTCGAGCTTGCCGGACGACTATCATGATAATCCACAGAAGTACACGATAAGAGACTTGGTGACTCGGAATAAAGAACTCCAAGGCCCGTCTCACAAAGTTGAGCCAGTGGGTATTATCAACAAGAATTACACGTTTAGGGCAATTGCAGACTTTCAGATGTCCACCAAGAATAATCCGAAGGTACAGACTTTCAACAAAAACATGACTATCACAGAGGATTTCAACGACATGAGGAAGTATTACGAGGACGAGCTCAATACTAAAGACGAGTTCAACAAACCGGAGGTGTACACGAACAAGGACCACCAGCTAATACCCCCGCCCCATTTCAGCGGCATTCGCTTCCCTTTTGATTACAAGTATCAAAAGAGTCCGTACACTGTGACGCTCAAAGACGACAACGGTGACGCCAAAGTGGTGATGAAGTCGGACAGCAAGAAATTGTTCACCAACACCGTTGACTACTACAGTGACATTGTTCCCAGTGAACCGCTCCCAGAAATCGTCAAGAAGTACGACTGGCTTTCAAAAGCGGATTTCGCGCAAGAGTATGCCGACAAGAAGCTTTACGACTGTATTCAGAACTTGATCAGATTGTTTGAGATCAAGCCTATTTGGCTTCGAAAGCTGTTGGTAGATGTCACGCCAGATCATCTCAAGTCGGCCGTCAAAGAGGCACTCCCATACGTATCTTACTGTTACAAGAATGGTCCGTGGCGATTCTGCAATGTGAAGCTTGGGGTGAATCCAAAGGATGATAAAAAATTCTGGATGTATCAGAGCGAGTACTTCCGACTCCAGGGCCTCCACTTGCGAAACGACAGGCGAGAGGCGTCCGCAAAAGTAGTGCCAAATACAATCAAGATGGTCCACCCAGATAGCGACGTCAAGCTTTCAGAGGATTTATTCTTTACGGGAACCAAACTTCCAAAAGCTATCAATTATCAAATCGGAGATATATTGGACGAGGACATACGCCGCTTGATCCAAGAAGCACAGCGCATGGGCGACACCCACTTCTACAGAGACGTGATAGATCTGCAAGATGGGTGGATAAAAAAACAGGTGGTAGAGACGGTGCGCCGCATTGTTCGCTACAAGTTACGCCGCTTGCACCGCGAAGAGCCCATCGAGCCAGGCAAGATTGCCAAAATCATAGAAACCGATTATACAACAAAAGAGGACGAGAAGAAGGAAGTCGATGAAGAAGACGACGAAGAAGGCAACGATGCAACCAACGATGTTGCTGAAGACGAGGAGGAAGACGAGGATGCTGCGGTTGCGAATGAAGAGGACGAAAAGTTGATAGACGCGCAGGCTGTCGATACGGAATCTGTTCTTAGGCGTATCAAGAGCGTGGACTCAAGAACAGCGGAAAAGATCAAGGCCCTCACGGACCTCATCAAGCAGGACTCGATCTATGAAGATTAAGTCGCAATTACCGTGGTTGCAAGTTGTGCGCTATGTGCACACCGCGCGAAACTAAACACGTAACGACCTGAAAGTTATTCCACCAACAATATGACCAAGGCCACTGAGACATTTGTTGCTTTGTTTGCCGTCAGCGCGGTGTACTTTGCGCTCTACACCGGCGTCATTCCCACCGGCACATTGATTCACAACGAGATTTTGCCCTACTTGCCATGGTGGGCGTTGGTCACTTTCGGAGCCTATGCTTTGGGAACGTTAGGCTGGGGTGTCTACACTTTCAAGGACAAGGAGGCCAGCTACAAAGAGTTGTTGGAGCAGATTGATGAAGCGAAGGCATTTTACAAGACCAAGGGTATTGACTTGGACTAAGGGCATGCAATTTGATACTGGTAATATACGAATGACTGTTTCAAGGCTATTGCGCCTACCGTCGCTGGTTGAGCGTAGCGTCGGCTGGTTGAGCGTAGCGATATAATCTAGTAGGAATCCCTCGTCCTCGTACTTTCCCACAGGGACGACCTCAAGGTTTGACAAGATTAGCTCCATAGCCAGACAGATGTCTTACTTCAAATATCCGCTGGGCCAGCGATTGTTCAGCGTACGTTGAACGCTATGGGGTGCACTCATGGGGTTCGAAAGATTATCCACCTCCTAACTGATAATGAGATCCCAGTTGAGAAGTCAGATATGACCATCCCCAAATGAATAATTCAGTGTGGACCTGCTTCCTAAGTTGAAGCAGTACGTTTCTTCTTCGATTTCAAGCGCTTCTCAGTTTCGGCAAACACCTTTATCTGCACGGGGACATTGCTCCAAGACTCATCGTCCTTCGCCATTTGCTTGGGGGCGGCTCTGACTTTGTCAGATAAGTTTGGCGGAAGGTTTTCTAGCTTCAAATACTGAATTGGAGGATGAAAGTCTGCGGGCCACACGCCTCCCTCACTGGCCATCTTCACTGCTGCCTGTTTTCTTTTGGCGTTCCAGTCTTTCACGTCATCGTTGTAAATTTCCCACACACAGTTGATGCACCCGCTCATGCAGCAGTTGTCAGGCTCTGTAGGCTTATCAGGCACCTTAACGCCAGAAATCATGCGAGGTTGGCCTATATTCATCCGAGAAGAGCTCTGTCTGTCTTCTCCCTTGATTCTTCCGCCAAAAACCCGCGCTATCCGTTCCTCGGGCGTGAGGTTGTCGAGAACGTAGTTGCCCTCAAAAGTTGTTTTAGTCTGTTTCTTCAACTTTGCCAAAGCTTCTTCTGACATGAGCAGAGCTTCGATCGGCTGCTGAGGGTGGCTGGTGGTTTCTAAGACCACATCATAGAAGGAAAACTTTCCCCGACTTCTAGATACCGTTGTTAGGGTTCTGGTTAGGCTTCGGATCATGTTGAGTGAAGTAGCCCGGTAAAAAATGTAATTGTAGATTGCTTCCTGTTTCGCACTTAGGAACCAGTGATGTATAGATTGTGTGGGGGATAGAGGGCAAATTCAGCCTGATACCTACTAAGCCTACACCTATCGGGCTCGTTCACTTTAATTGCAAGCTACAACATGAAAGCCCTGTCTTACTAATACAGGCAAGCACCACGTTAGTACGTTGGCATTCGTTGCCCAGGGTCACGAAGACCCCTTGTGCAGTACTCTTTAAAAATGGTCTCTTAGATGACGTATCGGATTACCTGCTTCGTGCTATACGCTTTCGACGCTGAACGCTTTCAATGCTTCGTCAATGCTTAGGAAGAAGCCTTGGCCCAAGTTAGCGGAGACACCGAGTACCGGCGTAGACGAGTGTCGCGTTAAGCTTGTGTGCGAGCGCCCAGCGATGAATCGTTTGTAGTTCTTGTTGACAATGTCCTTCAAGCCCAGCTCGATGAACCGTGACCTCAACCGAGACTGCGTAGCAACTCGCGTGAAAGCTACGGAGATGCAATTGACTTCGCTATAGCGACGAACAGTCTCGTACAACTCTTGCGTGGCAGAGGAATCCATGGACGTCATACCCTTGCAGTCGAATATGATGACCTTGATGGCCCCGTTGTCAAAACCACTGCTAGAAGGTTGTGATGGGTGAACCAGAAGAGTCGCAAACCGTTCAATCCTGTCAAGCTTATTCTTCAAATCACCCAAATTTGCGAAATTCAAAGGCTCAGGAATTTTGATGAGTAGGACGCCCTCAATCTGCTCGATTTCGGCCACGAATTCCGCCATATTGCCGTCGGACTGTTCGTTGTCAGGCGCAATGTGAGAGAGGAAGCTCTCCTCGATAAGGTCATCTGCGTTTCGGAAGATGGATGTATTTGGGATACGTCCCAAAATGTGAATGCGCGAGCGAGTCCCATGCTTGATAACTCTGACAACTGCTATGACGACTCCCATAATGACACCTGCCTCCACGCTCCAAAACATTGTGGTGCAGAAAACTATGAAAAGAATGAAAATTTCGCTGTACCCACCAATGCTCCAAAAGAACTTCACATCATCAGGCACCTCCTCGATGACTGTAATTCCAATGATCGTGGTGGACAACGAAAGCACACATTCAGGAAGGTAATAGAGAAGTGGCAAGAAGAAGCGTATCGCCAAAAGAACGGTAAGCGACATGATAATTGTTGCCAACGGGGTCGTGGCTCCAGCCAAGATGTTAACTTTGGAACGACCCAACGCTCCAAATGACGGTAAACCACCAAAAAATGATAATACAAAGTTGCATGCTCCCAACGCAACAAGCTCGCGATTGGAAGACACCTTGTAATTATACCTCGTGCCCAAAGCTTTAGTGGCTGTAGTGGAATCAAAGAAACCCAAGATAGAGGCTAATAACGATGTGCTGAACGTTGTTTTGAAACATGAAAGTCTGGACCAGTGAAAGGGATTAATAAAGATGGAGTGCGAGTCGCCAGCGGGCGAGGATCCAGATTTCGTGAGATCCCCCACCACCACAATCCCTTTCTCCTGCCAGTCAAAAACGTATGACAATATAGTGGCAATTACAACCATTCCGAGCACATCAGGGATGTACACTGCCGATCTGACCTTGTAATTGTTCACCATAACCGACTTGAAATGCCGAACTACCATCATGATGCTGAGAGTAACGATTGTCAAGATCACTGTTTCCCAATGAGCGACCTTCATGTGTGTGAATGCAAATGCAAGTTTGTCTAAAATAGATTTGTGAGGATAGTGCTTGGCCAATTGCTGGAGTCCCATTTGTATGTCGAGCTGGCCAATGATCATAATGAACCCCATCGCGCTGATGAAGCCCTTGAGTAATGCACGGGAAAGGATATTGTCCAAGAATCCCCATCTAAGCAACCCCACTGCCAACAAGACGCCGGACAAGCCCACAGAAAGTATGGCACTGATGTCCAATGCTGACAAATGACTGAATTTGGCGTCTGGCGAGTGGAGGAGCGTCTCCACTACTTGGCCGTATATTACAGCAATTCCGGGCAGAGGGCCCACAACCAACACGGGGACACCTCCAAAGATGGAGTATGTCAAGGATGCGGCTACAACCGAGTAAAGACCGACCAACGGTGGAAGCTTCGCAAGGGACGTGGCAATCGACATCACTAACGGGATCTGGAAACTGGCTAGCGAAATGCCCGCTAAAAAATCCCCAAGGAAAAGCTTCCTCTCGTATTGAGGCACCCACCGCAAAATAGGTAAGTAGTATGTAAAGTATGCCCAGCGATCGAACTTCTTTGTGTTCAAGAGCTCGAAATCTATGGACTCAACGTCGTAATGCTCCATCACAGGCTCCATACTCTTCATTGAGCGGATGGACTGAGAACTAGGCACAGAAATGAGTGGAGGCCGTCGAGCCAGGGTAGCCTCGGACGTTTTCGAGCTTAAAAGCCGAGTAGCTTCAGTAGGCATTGTTAAGCAGGAGTTCAGGTGTAGAACGAGTGTTGGCTACCCAGAATATTAGGCACCAAGTGTGTAGAGCCACGGAAAATCGTGGTCAGATGATTAACCGCTACTTATCCCCATATGCCAGACGTGAAGGTTTGCACCCAAGCTTCATGACCAGGTTATATCCGCGCGGTTTACCGAGTGCACTCGGTCGTCAATTACTATTTTAAGCTCTTGAATTAAGGTTTAGGCGAAGAGCAGCGAATAGGAGTAAGCAAGAGAGATCGATCCATGCGCTTAATGAACAGCTGCAGTCTCTGTCAATTGCCCGCTAAATTTTAACCTGTCTATTGTGACAAATTAGTCAGAACCGGCAGATTGAGTTGAAATGATTTTGCTCTCCGTGCGTTCCTTTGAGTCCTCGCCCAACACCAATGTCTCAATAAGACGATTGGTGCCAAAAGGATTCTGTATGTAAAGGTTGTGGCCGCCCTCGGCGACAGTGTGAAACTTCGCCTGATCACTCTGAAGTATGGTGTTTAGCTCATTTACCAACTTCTCGCCCGCCTCCGAGTTCATGAAGTCGTATTGGCCGTACACAATGTGCGTCTTGAACTTGGCGAGATTCTCACGACCAGCAGATACAAACTTATCGTAAAGTGGCCACTTGCTAACGGTAGCAGGTGTCAATAAATATTTCACATGTGTGTCTGAGTGGGTGCCCGAGGTGATGGAATTATAAAGGTACTCGATGAGTAACCTACATTCGGTGTTGGTGCCATAGGGCAACTCGTTGCTGCTGGAAAAGACCTCCTGGCCACCTAGCTTTTCGATGACTCTGTTGATGGCGAAAAGCTTGCTGTACCACATGTCATAATACTTGGAAACTCCGAACGGCCCCATGTAACGGAGTAACCTGGGTAAGTATGGCTGAATGTAATACCAGAACCGAATAGCTCTCTTTGAAAGAATGGGTGCTCTGCTGAGGAAGTTGTACCTAGTGGGGTCTAACGATGGTTGAATATTTTCACTTGGCTGAGGAACGGGTGCAGTGACCGCAAAAGCAGTTCTCTCGACCCCAACGGGCGATAAAAGAACCAAGTTTCTCAATCTATCTGGGAACTTCACGGCAAAAGAGCCTGACCAGTAGCCGCCAAAGGAGTGGCCTATTAAAAAATCGATCTTGTCAATGTTACTGCTCTTTCTCCAATTCTCTAGCGAGTCCACATAGTACGATTCAATGTCTTGCAACAAGGGCGTCATTTTCTCTTTATACGCCTCGAACGCACTCTCTGAAAAGTCATATCCGTCCACGAGCTTATAGTACTTTCTGTAAAGTTCTTTGGGTACCGTGGGGCGTTCGTCACGTAGGGTGAGGTACTTGAGGCGTGGAATGGGCTTCCAGTAGTCTAATGATGAGATCTTCGGGTTCGAGGAGAGCGCAAACGAAATGTTGTCCAAAAAGTGAACCTTGTAGTTGTTCTTCAAGCCCTTTAATTTATTAACCACATGGAAGTTTCTGGCAAAGCATCCAAGCGATGCTCCATATCCGTGAACGAAGACCACATGCTTTGTTGTGAACGATGGATCGTTTATGACTTCAAACGTCACCTCATTGATATAATTGCCCTCCGAGTCGATGGGTACACGCTGAAAGATTCGGCTGACACCTGCGTTCTCCTCCAAAGTACTGGGAAACAGCAACTCCACCAAGCGATGCTGAAGCTGCTCAAGTCTATTGGGCGAAAGGGAATTCCACCATATTTCTACTCTTTGGGCAAACGGGAGTCTCTTCACCACTCGTGAGTTCGGCTTGTAATTCTTAGGAAGTTGGAAGAAGTGCTTCAGCGAAGTGGAGAGGGCCCGGAAGTGAGTTCGTAGCATGATCTAAGAGGTCGCAATCTGATATACAGTTCGCAACCAATTGCAATAGCGTGAGAGGTCATACTAGAAGTGCGCGAGAGGCAGAGCAGAACAAGATGTTTGAAAACTACTAGATTATAGTTGACTTTGCAACTCAGCGAACGTTGAATTTCTCGTTCCCAAGCCGCTCTTTCGTTAGTCATCACTATGTACATCAGTAACGGAATTACTCTAGTTCTCCACGTCCTTCACCAACCCCACCTTGGCAGGTCTCAACACTCTCTTGTTCAAAGTGTAACCAGGCAGCTGCACGTGGAAGATGGTACCAGGCTCCTTGTCTGCGTGAGGGATCTCGAAGGTTGCTTCGTGCTGGTTGGGGTCGAAAGTTTCGCCCATGGGGTCAATCTTCTCGATGCCGTGTCTTTCCAAAGTCTTTTCAAACACGCTCTTGGTCATTGAAACACCTTCAAACAAGTTTTTGACCTCCTCGTTCACCTTTAAGGTTTCCTCCTTGACCGAGTTCAACGCCAAGCCAAAGTTGTCCAAGGACTCCAACAAGTCCTTGGCAAACTTCTGCAAGGCGAAGTCCTTGGCCTTCTGCATCTCTTTTTTAGTAGTCTCTTGCAAATTGCGGAAGTCGGCAATCGCTCTGGAGTAATGGTTCTTCATCTCCGCTAATTGCTTGTCCTTTTCGGTCAACTTTGACTTCAACTCAGTGAGAGCAGGATCTTCGGCAGGGGTCTCTTCAGCTGGAGAAGTCTCTGCGGCAGGAGCAGCCTCACCTTCGGCTGCAGCCTCTTTAGTGTCCTTTGGCTCTTCAGGCTTGGTGGAGTTGTAGCGCACCCGAGAGATCATGGAAAGTCTTGGGACAGCAAGGGCAGCGGGTCCCATTGTTCTCGAAACAGGTGACACGCGGACAGAGGTCCGCGCCATCGTTTGGTAAAGGTATCTGTGCATATTGTAGTGTCTTTTGATGGTTGAGGCTATTCACTGGACTGGCAAATTTTCAAGGAATGTATGCCGGAACATTAGAACAGAGGCAACGAAGTGACCACCAAGGGCAATTTGAAAATCATGATTCATGAACAGGTGAGTGGAATCTTCTTGATTCGATATTCTGGACGATCGTTACTTTTTGTGTGGATCTCTTTAGTTGACACCGTGAGACCAGATGTAGTACCATTTGATGATTGACTACTCCACAAGTGGTGGTATTCTCGATTATGTCACCTTTGGGCTTAACTTTCAATTTCCACATGTCTTCGAGTCGTCCTGGTCATATTGTTATCAAGAGCTTCTGAGCTCAGCTTCCACGATCAGACTTCCTTGTCTTTGGACGGTGACTCTTCCTTACGTCATCAATGGAACTCAATGCCATGCACCAAAGCACAACTCAGGTATTGGATCTCTACTGAAAGCCTCTTTCTCTACTGAAAATTGCTATCTCTTCAGGGTCCGCCTATCCCCAAGGAACCGCCTATCTCAACAGAACAATGAGAGTTTCAAACCTTTTAGATGCGCACGCGATAACGATTGACATTCTCGGCGATCGCCGGCCGAACTTTTTTGAGCGAATCACATGAACGAGGTCAAGCGGGGATCCTGCAGTGAATGGCCAAATCCCTTCGATAAGCCTTTAATGCCTTCTGCAGTTCACCGTCGCCGAAGAGTGGAGCAAACCGCCGCCGAAGGTGCCGCGTACAGTCCATGTACCGATTGCGAATTATCAAGTAATGCTCCCCTGAGAAGAATGAGGGCGATAAAGGCAAGAAAAATCACCGTCCAGTCGCCACTCCTTGTATGGGTTTTGCGCAGGGTGAAAGATAGATGTGTTCGCGAAGAAAGTTTTGCATCTTCGCTTATCGGAACGGCACTGCTGCGACATACGGCTGATTGATAGATTTCAAATGGGGCGTACCTTTCCTCATGCCGGATTACAGGTCCCTTACTTGCCAGCAATTATTTTTCTCGAAAAGGGTCCCCCGCAATCCATGCGGCATTTTCATGGCCCTCAAGTAGCTGCACTGACCTCAACAATAGAATAAGATAACGTTTGAGCTGGCTCGCTCACGTACCAATTCGTCCACATGCCGTGCCCCGATAAGCGGGGTGTGCGAAATTCACCCCTGTCTTGTCCGGATGCATATAGAGTTCCATATTTTATCTTGGATAGCAAGTGACGTCTTGAGCACGGTTACTTATTCTTGGAGCGTTTTTAGATTTTTTTGGTTATAAATGCGCAGAGCCCCACACTCCTGTTCTGTTAGCCATTAAACTCTACGCTTCGCAGAAATGTCCAAAGAGGTGCTGTACAGCTCTGCGGTAGAAGAAGAGGACTCTTCTCTCAGCCAAACGACTGCGAAGTCGAAATGGCGGAGATTTGTCGACTGGATAGCGGTGGAAGAGCCAAGCGATTTGACCGCCACCCAGCGCTACTTATTCAACTACGACTTGCGGCCAGTTGAGGCCGCTCGTCGAGAATGGTCGTGGTACAACTACGTCTTTTTCTGGATTGCAGACTCGTTCAACATCAACACATGGATGATCGCAGCCACAGGCGTGCAGAACGGCATGACCTGGTGGCAGACATGGATTTCGGTATGGTTGGGCTACGCTTTGTGTGGTATCTTCGTGTCCATCTCTGCGCGGATTGGTGTCGTGAATCACATTTCGTTCCCCATCAGTGTGAGAGCGTCGTTCGGTATCTTTTTTGCCATCTGGCCCGTCATTAACAGAGTGGTGATGTCTTGTGTGTGGTACGCAGTGCAGGCGATGGTGGCAGGTCCATGCATCGGTCTCATGTTGCGTTCTATCTTTGGCCAGAATTTGCAAGACACCATGCCCAACGGAATCAGCAACTCCAACCTCACCACTTTCCAATTCTTGAGTTTCTTCCTTTTCTGGTTGTTCTCGTTGCCTTTCTTGTGGTTCCCTCCTCACAAGATTAGACACTTGTTCACTGCAAAGGCTTATATTGCTCCGGTGGCTGGTGTGACCTTTTTGGTGTGGACCTTGGTCAAATGCAATGGTGTGGGCCCGATCATTCACGAGAAGGCGTCTGTTCACGGCTCAGATTTTGCCTGGATCTTCGTGGAGTCTGTCATGAACGCGTTGGCCAACTTCGCTACCTTGATCACAAATGCTCCTGACTTTTCCCGTTTTGCAGACAAGCCCTCCTTCGGTATTATTTACGTTGTCCAAACTGTTTCCATCCCACTCTGTTTCTCCATCACTTCTTTGATCGGTATTTTGGTTAGTTCGGCATCCACAGTCTTGTACGGCGAGACCATGTGGTCTCCATTGGATGTTTTGGGCCGCTTTTTGGACAACTACTCCGCAGGTAATAGAGCCGGTGTGTTCTTGATCAGTTTCGCCTTCGCCATTGCCCAGTTGGGTACCAACATCTCCGCAAACTCCCTTTCATTCGGTACGGACGTTACAGCGCTCTTGCCACAGTTCTTGAACATCAGAAGAGGCTCGTACCTTTGTGCGCTTTTGGGCTTGGTTGTGCAACCATGGAACTTGTTGTCAAGTTCGTCCAAGTTCACAACCTACTTGTCTGCTTACTCGGTGTTCCTTTCTTCCATCGTGGGTGTCATTTGCTGCGACTACTATTATGTCAGAAGAGGGTATCTCAAGCTCACACACATGTACTCCGTGTTTGCTCCGGAGGACAAATCTCAAAGATCCTTCTACATGTACAACGCAGTGGGTCTCAACTGGAGAGCCCTTGTGGCGTATCTCTGTGGTATTTTGCCAAACATTGTTGGCTTCGTGGGCGCCACGACTGGTGAAGACAAGGTTCCCCTTGGCGCTATGCAAGTGTACCGACTCAACTTCTTTATGGGATTCTTCTCTTCGGGTCTTGTGTATGCTGTTCTCTGCTACATAAGTCCTATTGAAGGCACACCCAACATGAAGCCGTTCGAGAAGGGTTGGTTCGAGGAGCCACAAGATGTGGAGGATTTCGAGGAGGAATTGCAGGGCCATGTTGTTCATGATGGACTTGAGAAGTCTGAAGCTTTCACTTCTGGAAGATATAAAGCGTAATTGTATTTTGAGGTTAATCGAGTAATGAATGTCATACGACGGACCAGAGAGATGATAGAATTAGAAAGTGAAACTTAGGCAATCCAGATTAGTTGAAAGCATCAAGAAAAGAAGAAATCGGCTAATGAAGCATGGGTTCCTCCAGGTAATATTAGTCGATTGTGCGTTCTCGCAGCCATGTTAAACCTGCACTCTTATCAGTGCCGAAGTGACTCACTTCGGCGACCCACTTCCCCAGATCGGACCGAAACACGTGACCCACGCTAGAGATTTTTTCACTGCAGTATCACCAGACTTCACCACTACCAACCATGTTGTCTAACACTGTTCGTCGTGCCTTTTCCACTTCCTCTCCTTCTTTCAAGAAATTGAAGATTGGGTTGATTCCGGGTGACGGTATCGGCAGAGAAGTCATTCCTGCCGGTCAAGCTGTCTTGGAGAACCTTCCCGCCAAGTTTGATTTGCAGTTTGATTTCGTCAAGTTGGATGCTGGTTTCGAGTTGTTCCAAAAGACAGGCACCGCTTTGCCCGACGAGACCGTTGAGATTTTGAAGAATGAGTGTGATGGTGCGTTGTTCGGTGCCGTTTCATCGCCCTCTGTCAAGGTGGCAGGCTACTCTTCCCCAATTGTCGCTCTCAGAAAGAAAATGGGCTTGTACGCTAACGTCAGGCCAGTGAAGTCCGTTGAGGGCATTGGCAGACCAGTGGACATGGTCATTGTCAGAGAGAACACTGAGGACTTGTACATCAAGGAAGAGAAGACTTACACCAAAGAGGACGGCACCCAGGTCGCTGAGGCCATCAAGAGAATCTCTGAAACAGCTACCAGAAACATTGCCAAGATGGCGTACGACATTGCTTTGTCCAGACAGGCCATCAGAGACGTGTCTTCCGTCAAGTCCATCCACAGTGAGCCATCCGTGACCGTCACCCACAAGTCGAATGTCTTGTCTGTGTCGGACGGTCTTTTCCGTGAGACATGTAAGAAGGTGTGGGAGGAGAACAAGGCGAAGTACGGCTCCGTCGCCTACAGAGAGCAGATTGTTGACTCTATGGTCTACCGTATGTTCAGAGAACCAGAGATTTTTGATGTGGTGGTGGCTCCTAACTTGTACGGTGACATCTTGAGTGACGGTGCTGCCGCTCTTGTCGGGTCCTTGGGTGTGGTTCCCTCCGCCAACGTTGGTGACAATTTCGCCATCGGCGAACCTTGCCACGGTTCTGCTCCCGACATTGAGGGCAAGGGCATCTCCAACCCTATTGCTACTATCAGATCCACTGCTTTGATGTTGGAGTTTATGGGCTACCAAGATGCTGCTGCGAAGATATACGAGGCTGTTGACGCTAACTTGGCCGAGGACAAGATCAAGACTCCCGACTTGGGCGGCAACTCCACCACCCAGCAGGTGATTGACGACATCATTAGACGTTTCTAAATATATAGGCAGCTGTGGCAGTCGATTGATAATAGCAGAAATTCGAAGGTTCCTGGCTGAGCCAATAGACTATTCGTACTGATGACTTATGCGGTGCGCTTGACGAAGCAAGCGGCAAAGAAGCCGATGCCTCCATCCTCCTTGGGCATCGAGCGAACACACCCACCAGCCAACTCTGTGCATTTTGCATCGTCTCCACCGCAAAGGGACGTGAACTCCTGTTCCCAACCTCTTCTTTCCCAGGAGGGAATCACCACGCTTTTAGGTGCTAACTCCCAGCCCTGCTTCTGAATTTCAGGGTCGCGAAGTAGGTCCACAACTACCCTTTCATTTTCATGAGGGTGGATGGAGCACGTGGAGTATACCACTTTTCTAGCATTTGGAAAAGCCATCGCATGCTTCATAATCTTGAACTGAAAACCAGCAAGTTTGTTGAGCCTCTCAGTGTCAATTTCCTCGCGGACCTGCTCGCCATTGCTTGCGTCCTCCACCGCTCTGCCAAAAATCCCAGACCCGCTGCATGATGGATCCACTATGAGGCCAGTAACTTGAGGAAAATCTTTGGGCAGAATCGTCGTGAAATCAGCATGCGTTGGGTGTATGAGACTTTTTGTTGTCTTTCCTGTTGCCCTGTCACACATTGTCTTCAACACCTTAACACGTTTTTCATCTCGTTCGAATGCGTACACCACACCGTCATTCTGTAGGGCAACGAAAGAAGCTGCATGCGTTGTCTTGTTTCCGGGAGCAGCTGTAGCATCAATCACTTGAAGGTGCTTATCTTGAGGGTCGTTGAATAAAATTTCAGCCGGAAAGCACGAGGCACGGTCCTGAATGATGGCTTCACCGTTCAAATAGGCTTGGCTCGATGTGAGCTTTTCTCGAGGGTGGATCCCGTAAAGGTTTTCAATATGTACGTCCTTGTATATGACACCCAGCCCACTAATCTCATCTATGCTGTTCACCGTCCTGAGTTCGGAGAAGAAAGCATGCTTCTTGAAAAAGGCTTCTGAGCTGATTTTGATTGTGTTAACTCTAAACCACCGGACAGGAGTTTCATCTTCGTCCACGCCTTCCTTCAAAGGAAGGTCTTGTACCGCCTTCACTTTGAATTTGAGTTTCAACTTGATCAATTCAGCGTGCATTCTTGTCTTGTTGGCCAAAAACGCGTCTTTCACTGGGTGTTTCCCCAGTTGAATTCGTCCCTTGGGGCTGAATAGGTAGTCATGAATCAAAAGCAGCAAGAGCTCTTCAGAAACTTTTAGCTTCTTGAGTTGTGGGGATTCTTTGAGCTTTGACTTGCGGATGATGATCTGGATGTATTGCTTAAACTTGAGCGTAGACACCACGAGAGCATACACATGCTTCGGAGAGTTTGTGAGCTTTGCGTTGAATATCCGAGTCTTCAAGCCCCTTTCGCCTCCCTTGAGGAACTTCTCCGCTTCAATGTAGAGCTTCATCGCAGGTGATGAGCGTGGTGCAGGATCTCTTTGAACATCTCATAAGCGTATGAACTAGAGTTCAAGGACAAGGCAACGTTGCATCATTATTCTCTATTGGATGGAGACCTCGAACGGCGAAACTTGACTCTGCTGCCGATTAGTCCCATATTCGACTTCAATCCATGCTTGAATTCCGGCTACCGAGTGCACCGTCAATAATAGTCTTCACAACCACATCTGATGGACCACTTGGCGAGTTTCTAGAAGACGGCTACAATTTCGAAGTTAGTTTGAGGCATTTGGAACTCGACGAGCAGGTAAGTGTGCACAACAACAAGCACGATCCTGTAAAAGCTCTCGTGTTACGTGCATTCACTAAGATTGTACTCAACTACTGTCTTCATCTAACAGGAGCGAGCGAAGTATTCGATCCTTGGCAGCATTTGGTCTTTGAGCACAATGAATTCGGCAAACCTAGTCTAAAGAACCAAAAATTCCAATTTAATTCTTCGAGTTCGAACTCTGTGATGAGTATGGCTGTTCAGTTTAATGCAGAAACTCCGGTAGGGATCGATCTCTCGCATCAATTACAGGAGAGCATCTCTCCTACAGACTTTTTGGAGCAATTTGAAGGGATTTTTTCCGAGAATGAGAGAGTTCAATTGGCCAAGGAGCTGGATATAGCGTTCAGGTACACACTTTTCAACCAGTTTTGGACACTCAAAGAAGCCTTCACCAAATTTTTGGGCTGCGGGTTGAACATAGACTTGTCCAGCTTTTCGTTCAATATCTCTGAAACAGAGTTAATCGCCCGAGATGTGCTACCGAAGATGCCAAAAAATTGGGATATTCTTCAAGTGCAATGGCAGCAAGGGATAACGGTTGACACCAGTGGACTTGACCAAGCCCTCCAAGAATCTCTCACTAATAAAAAAGTGACCTGCTTATCAGGAGTGTTACGCAACGGTCCTGGGCTTCCGGTCATCTGCTCTTTGATTCACCAATTGGATGACGTTCCCATAAAGATGGTGTACATCGATTTGGGAAGCTATTTCAATGCAAGCTACGAATAAGCAGACCAAAATTGTTCGAGTTTCCTAAAGACTATCAAATAAACGAGAGAAGAAATATGGGAAGCGAATGAAACCATCTATGGGTCGAGCGAGATCCAACATTGCGACTTGAGGAGTTACTCAGTTCTGCGCTAGACTCACTACCTGTGCCAGTGTCCAGAGCAGACTGAGTCGAGCGAGATCCAACATTACCACTTGGCGTGTCACTTGATTCTGCGCTAGTGGCCAGAGCAGACGGAGTTGCGCTTTCAAAGTTCGACACCATATCAGATTGGAGGCTGCTTGCCGAAGAAGATGCTGTGAACTTCGAGGTCAGTGGAGTTTGATCTAAATCAGTCGCTGACATGAAAGTATTACTAACGCTCCCAGGACCAGGTGTGGATTCGTTAGCATACATTCCACTACTGGACTTAAACAGTGAGACTCCACCATTGCTAGCCATCCAGGATGACTGACCAGCCGACAGAGGTTTCACACCAGGTACAGTTGAAACGATGTCTTCTTCGTCGGTCACACGTTGTGGAGCAAGATAGACCGCATCATTGTCAACGTCGAAGACGATATAATAGTCTTTAATGAATGGGAACCCCAAGCGCAACCTGCCAAAAAAATTCCAGTACATCTGAAGGTGACAATAACCCGTGGCATTTTTTTCCACAAGTTGCAGAATGGGACAAGAAAATTGAAACGTTTCGATGGAGAATACTAAGTCCTCATCGCTCTCCAAGTACTTGCAGTCCACGACTGGATAATTGAACACTAGTCCATTGATCACTTGTTCCTCAACCACTCCTTCCACGCCAAGAAAAACACTCAACTGTTTGAGCGTCATGTAGGAAGCGCCAATTTCGTTGCCCAGGTGACCGAACACCACCTTACTGTCTTTCACAGTGTCCCTAGACAGCAGTTGATCCCCGAGAGACATTTCTTGCAATTGGAGCCCATAAATTGGACCAATATATTGTAGTTCTCCTTCATACTTTGCGTTGTCAACACCGCCAAATAGAAGTTTACCAGGTGCATCTTCTGATCCGAAGTACACTGAAAACAACTCCAGTTCGATGTAACTACCGTTCACCAAGAGCGTTGTGAACCGCGTAGGATATTTTGGGACAATCAAATAATCCAGTAAATACTGGTCGTACAGTCCCAAGCCCAACCACCCGGCCGCATAGTTGCTGGTAGCATGATTAGGATATCCGAACACAAATTCGTCCAATTCAATGTCAGCGAGAGTGAATTTATCCTGCAAATACCCCCCTTCTTCGTATAAAAGGCGGAATGTTGAGGAATTGAATTGAGTATAGTTTGCTGTCAGCGACAACAGTGGCTTGTAGCCCGGGCTTGTGCATTCAGTTGCTGGACCTATGTAGTATTCTTCATTGAGACTCAATGTTCGGTCATCGTCCACATATTGCAAAATTCGACAATCATCGCCCCTTACCCACGTATCCATAGTGAATAAGTCTATTTGGAGCTGTACTTTCTGTGGTGGCGTGCCGAACGCTGCCTCCACGTAGAACCCTCCATCGGTGACAGAGCCATCTATGGATTTCGTTTCCCTTTTGTGCAAGTCGAAGCTGAGAAACGCAAGGGCGACAGAGGAGTGCAAAAGTAATGGTAAAAGCATGGATGTGAAATCAGGGGACCCCACGAATGCGGATCACTTATACGTTGTCTTGGGTCGTAAATGTATTTTAAGCTGTTTTTTCGAAAACGAAATTTAAGCGACAAAGCAGCCACTATCACGCTTTTCCCCAATGCTCATGGATTTGCTCATTGGTCTCCAGAGAAGCCATTTCCATACATCAAATTTGGATTAGAAGCTAGGGGAGAGATGTAATTATTGAGATTTGCGGCATCTTGCTGGAGGCTTGGGAACAAAGCCACAAACTAAGGTTCGAATATGCACCTAAGCCGCGGACGCATAGCAAACGCTCTTTTATCCTGTATGATAGCCTCCAAAAGTGCAACCGGATATTTTCGTTCCCCTCCCCTTAATTCTCTGCATGTATCCGGTCGTGGCGCACATCATCTACTCAATTTGGTCGGGCTTGTCGATTTTTCCGTATCCGTGATTCCCGGTTCATCATATGACTCAAGCAAAGGGAAACGTTATTGACCATGAAGTCCATCCACAGTGACTGTGAATGGGGGGAGCGGAGAAGTGTCAGGCCCGGGTTATAATGGAACTCCATTTTTCTTAGCACCCACGTCATGACTTGCTCGGAGAATTGAGCTCAAGTGCGACTCAGAAGCGCATTTCTCCTCAAATGCGGGGTCGGCCCGACCTTGGACAGTCATGAAGACTCCATATAAGCCTATTGTCTCGTCCAACTTTAGCAACACATGGTGCTATTTCGTTAAAAATAGGATACCGTTGAAGAATCCTGTACAGTGACGTCATAAATCGTAGAACATCGATCTGCATCTAGGAGGTGGACCACCTGTTCCCAGGTTGCAAAATTATGTATTGGTCTAAAATTAACAAACAAGGTATGACCTACGTTACAAGAGTAGGAAAATAGCGGACTATAAGTAAGGGTCTTGCCAA
Organism: Helenozyma rhizophorensis; assembly: GCA_030573355.1. Classification (NCBI taxonomy): domain Eukaryota; kingdom Fungi; phylum Ascomycota; class Pichiomycetes; order Serinales; family Metschnikowiaceae; genus Helenozyma; species Helenozyma rhizophorensis. Next base: position 22,023 of record JAJMDD010000009.1, read on the forward strand.
CACTTTATTTCGCCTCATCACAATACAATCTACCCACACAAAAGAAAATATGAAGTTCATCGCTATACTCGCTCTCGTCGCCACTGCTCTCGCAGGTAAAAGCATTGGTGTAACAACCATCCGCTCTGGTTCCATTTACCAGTATTTGAGTCTCACCACTTCTGACGGCAAAGTTGTAGCCGGAGACACTGGTGCCGAAACCGCTTTGGTCTTGAACGACGACGGGTCCTTGGTGGACACCAAATCTCAAAAGTACCTCAAGGTCGATGGTGATGGATACTTGGTGTTGACCGATGAGGCCCAGACTGGCTTCAGCGTTAGTGACAAACGCTTGGTCTACAAGGACAAGAGCTCGTTTGGTGTCTGCCCCAACGACCAAGTTGACTACGACCTGAGCTGTGGTGCTACCGGAGTCATCCTCAGCGTGGTGAGCGAGGAAGACACCGACGATGTGAAGCCCGGCTCAGGCTCCGACGACTCGAAGGATGTCACAACTACTGAGGTGGCCACCACGACTGCTGCCGCTGCCACCACGACAACGGAGGCCAAAACTGAGTCTACCGGCACCTCTTCGGAGATCACCCCAGGCAAGAAGTTTGGCTTGGTTGTCATCAGATCCGGATCGCAATTCCAATACAACAGCATTAAGAAGGTTGACGAGCACCCACATGTCTTTTCCGTGGGTGGAGATGAGGGCAAAGACTTGGAGTTGTCCTTCCAAGACGACAAGACATCTTTGGTAGACCAGGATGGCAGAGGTATCAACTTGGACCAGTCCACTGGTGAATTAGGTGACGTCGCTCCATTCGGCCGCGCCCCAGCCACGACTGGTTTCTCCATCAAGGACGGCTACTTGGCTTACAACGACAACAGCGGGTGGAGAGCGTGCCCATCTGCTGAGAACAAGTTTTCTTTGGCCAACAGCGACTGCATTGGCGGCACCGACATTGTGTTGCAGGTCAGCTACCACTAAACACTAAACATCACTCACCCACCACTAGCTGGTTCGCATATCGCATTTCGTTCGTCCTATTGTTTCCAGTCTGATTTTTGTTCTTAGTCTGATATTGTTTTAGTTTGATATTGTTTACGTAATGACAAATGCCTTTGAAAGACGTTGTAGATGCGACTGGCCGCACCAACCACAGAGGGAAAATTCCTCGAGATGGGTATTGAAGCGATTACATTGCAAAAAAAGCAATCTCGGGTAGATATCACTAAGTTTCAAAGGAAGCAGCCGGAACGACCAATCTTTCCTCCCCATATTGCATTCTACCTTGAGCGAGACTATTGAAGTGTTCGCAGCAGGCCTAATGTAGCCCACCGCGAATTGTCATGGCGACAAACGAAAGATAAGATAACAAAATGTTTCTGCGATGTACATGACATCCAAATCGTAACTAATTATTATACCTTCAATCCCTACAGCGGGCGAACGACAGGCGAACTAAACGCTATCTACGCCAAGAGCATCATCAATGTGTCTCCGGTGTACGGGTGTCTCAAGCTAGATCGTGTTCACCAGTCCGTTTGTCCCCAACCAATGCAAGCACCACCAAATGCTTACACCCCGGGGACGCCCCTCACGGTGGGCTCGCACAGCATTAATATCATCAAGTACATCTCGCTGGGAGGTTTTGCGCATGTCTACACTTGCACAATCGATCCACCTTTTCACAATTGCTCAACGGCATGTTTGAAGCGTGTGGTCGTGCCAGACAAGACCCAGCTCACGTTGCTCCGCCAGGAGGTGGACGCCATGAAGCGCTTACGAGGGAATGCGCATATCGTTTCCTATATCGACTCGCATGCCGCCCGATTGCCGGTGGCCGACCCGTCCAAGTCTCAACAGTATGAGGTTCTCCTTTTGATGGAATATTGCTCAGGGAAGGGCCTTATAGACTTTATGAATACTCGCTTGACGAACAGACTTACAGAGCCCGAAATATTGTCCATCATGGGCCAGATCACTACGGCAGTGGCCATGTGTCACCATTTGCATCCTCCATTGATGCACCGCGACATCAAGATTGAGAACGTTTTGCTAGACGGCAAAGGCACCTACAAGCTCTGTGACTTTGGGTCGGCGGTGCCGTACAGCCCTGTTCCCAAGAATCAAGCCGAGGTCCAGATGTTGCACAACGACATCATGCACCACACCACGCCGCAATACAGGGCACCCGAAATGATTGACATGACACGTGGCTTTCCTGTCGACGACAAACTGGATATCTGGGCATTGGGCATCTTCTTGTATAAGTTGTGCTACTACACTACTCCATTCGAGCTGCCCAAACAGACACTGCTCCAGGACTTGGAAGCACTGATTCTTCGCGGCGAGCTTCGGTTTCCCGGCTCGCCCATCATCAGCCCTCGCCTTCAGAATGTTATCCGGTGCTGCTTGCGCGAAGATCCGCGCCGAAGACCTAACGGGCTCCAGCTTTTGCAAGAGGTGTGCTTGATGCAGGGCGTGAAGCAGATCCCAGATGTTCTTCCCTACTCGTTGCGCATACTGCGCATGAACGTCCAGACGCAAAATAACGGCAACTCAACCGAGATGCAAACCAAGCTGGTGACGACTACGGCCACGCTTCACCTCAAGGCTTCGCCTCCGGACGCATTTTCATCCATAGACAAGTCGAAGGTGCTATCTATGAGGCCAAAGTCGGCTATCTACAAATCAGCCAACGATTCTTCAGCTTCACTTCATGACCTCATCAAGAAGCAGGTGCACGATAACACTTCCGGACTCACCGAAATCAGAAAGTCCGAGGAGTTGGATCGCGGTACTTTGGACTTCTTGCGCACAAAGGAGGAGGTGGGAACCGCCTCGCGCCAGAATACAGGTGGATCGTTCAAAGCTTCCATCAAAAATGGCTTGCGCAGAATCAGCACCGGTGGCTCTATTTCCAGCCAGCGCAGCGGCTCATTCGGCAAGAAAATGCCTAAGGCCCAAGATGAGCATTTGCGGGTGCCATCAGGAGATGAGCCCAGGCGCAGAAGCTCGATTCAGCGCCGGGTTGCTCTACTTCTCAGTAACAAAGACAAGAAGGCACCCAAATCCGCATCTGGGTACGGGAAGTACACCGACCAAGATGATATTTCTGCCATCAACTACACAGATCTCTCTGCCAATGCGAGTGCGGAATCGTTGACATCGGAAGAAGTGAGTCCACCTCCCACATTTGATTTTGCCAAAAAGGAGCAGCTTGGCAGGAAACCCTCGAGAAAGCTGGTGTCGCCATCAGAGCCCAGGACATTGCCCAAGCAGAGATATACTGGCACTCCAAAGCTGACGAAAACTCACAACACTCCTCCGCCGTGTCCTCCAAGCTTGAACTACCGAGGATCAAATTCGTCGAAGGAGGAGAAAACCGCCTCGCCAAGCAAACCCAAACTCAACAAGAAGCCACCACCACCAAAGCCTTCAAAACCGCAGCATCTTAAACTAACAGAGGCTAGACGTGTCAGTAACTCAAGTGAGATCTCCTTGCCGGACTTGGACGACCTTGAAAAACAATTTGCAAGGAGATTTCCAAGCTACGTCTAACTGTAATACAGTGATCAACGATGATAAAGTAGGCGAGACATTGACATTCATTATAGTACATACTAGTAGTTTAGTTCGACTCCGATCCTGAGTACTCAACAATCGAATCAAGCATGAAGTCCACTCCCTCTTCAAAACGCTCATGGATCACATCCCACAAACCGTCCACAGTGGCCTTCAAGACGCGACCAAACTTCCTCCTTGGTCTTTTGCTAGCATCATCAGCTTCGTTCTTGCCTCCACTGGAACTTGTCCAACAAGGGTTCATATAACTCGTGAATATGACAGAATTTTGGTAATACCAATCGACCATAGACTCATCCATCACGGGAACTAGTGGTTTAAGATTTGACCGGCTTGCGAAGACAACGGTACCTTGCACCAACTCTTTGATCTCTTGAGATGGGCGCTTGGCATACAAGTGCACGATTGCTTGATAAGCATCACCGTAGCCAACAAACACCACCTTTTTGAGATTCTGGAAGTAGCTTAAATAGTTATCCCAAACCCAGAGGAGCAACTCTTGAGCAAAGATTGTCGAGTTGTAGTTGGATGGCTTTGCCTGCGGCCCGTCTCCATTACTGGTGGAAGTGGGGCTAGAAATTGCTTCGGTGTACGACGGCACATTGATATCAATGTAGCCAACCTTATCGGTAACACCTTCTGTTTCTAGTTCCTTTTCAATTTTTTTGATAATTCTGAATAAGGGATGCTCCAACACTATCGAAGAGCTGCTTTCTATGTTTCCGTTGATAGGATTAATATTCGCCCAGACTTCCGGTGGATCGTGGATGGAGATAACGAGTGTGTTGCAAGAATTAATGTCTGGACTAGCAAGAATTAGGTCTTCAAGGTGATTAGGTAGGTCGGTACTAAACGGCGAATGCTTTTCGTCTCTTTGGTCGATGATGGGTAAGCTGATGAAGGAATATTTGGAAAACAACTCTTGAGCTTGATACGCCCGGATGGGCTCAGCGAAAGTGATGAAGCGGGAACCGGGGGTCTCATACGCATCTTCATACAAGTGAGCAGCATTGCCTGGCTTCATGCAATTCCAGTACCTGGACTGGATACGTATGACCTCACTCACGGTCTCTAGGGCGTCGAGGCGAGGTTGCGTCACGATCGTGGCTTCTGGAGGCTCGCCAATCAATACTTTTGCGACTCCTAACGCACTTTTGCTGATGGAATCTAAATTGTAGCCGCCTTCCAAAATCACAGTAAGCTTTCCTCGCGCTATGGACTTCAACATGTGAGTGAGTTGGCCATAGCCTGCCGGGGTAACGTGACACTGGCCAATTAAGTCACCGTCTGCGGCATCAAACCCGGCACTTACTATCACCAAGTCGGGGTCGAATTCGCTCACAATGGGGACCACAATTTTCCGGAATGCATACATGTACTCTGCATCTCCAACACCAGGACCCTGCCATGGAATATTAAGCGAATAACCTTCCCCTTTGCCTTCTCCCACCATGTCAGCGCCACCATACTTGGTACCAGGGTAAAATTTACCGTTCTCGTAACGATGTAGAGAAATATAAAGAACTCGCGGATCGTTGTAGAACGCTCTCTGAGTTCCATTTCCATGATGTATATCCCAATCGACGATCACAATCTTGCGAACGGAGTCTGGGTAAGCTTTGAGCATATTTTTCGCCGCAACAGCAACATTACTGAACAAGCAGAAGCCTCCTGGAGCGTCTGGTTCAGCGTGATGTCCTGGAGGTCGAACGATTGCCATGGAATTCTTGACCCGCCCTTCAATCACCGCCTTACAGGCTTCTATCAGGCCACCACATGACAATTTGGCCAGAAGAAACAGGTCGTTATTCACGTAAATGGAGTCACCCTTTTCAGTCTCTTCCAAAAGCTGCTCTCGGGACATCGCCTCCGTTTGAGAGATGAACTTCAAATGCTCTTCGGTGTGAACTTCTAGAATCTCTTCCGCAGTGGCTTCTCGAATTGGAATTTTCTCCATGAGAGGCCCGATGTCCTCGGAGCCGGAGAGAGACTTGTCCCTAATAAGACCGGCCTCGGCTAGTTTTTTGTAAATACGGTAGATTCTCCGGGGGTCCTCAGGATGTGGGTCAATGTACTCAAAGTACGAGGTGAAAATCTTCGCGTGGTACCGCATGCGGACATCGTACACGAGACCAGTTTTGAGCAGACTGTAGAATAGGTCTGGCTTTTTGTGGGGAACCACAACGAGAGTTTCCAATTTTGGCTTCTTCACGCTACCCACAACTTCGTCTTCGGGCTCTCGCTTGACGCCGCCGTCGCTAATCACGCTTTTCTCCGGCTCGACATCCATGTATACTTCGTTCACCTTTTCGAGCGTCGCCACGTCTGTTCCATTGGTGTCAAGTTGTTCTTCGCCGAGATTCTGGCTCTCGGTCATGTCCGCTAATACGGGAGCCCCAGTTATATCGTCATCTGCCAAACTCATGTTAAAGCCTGCAATCTTTTCGCGTCAAGCACAGCAAACTAGAACGCAGATGTAGGTGAGGCTGTTAGTTGCAAGTCGAGATATCGTTCTCGTTATACACAGGAAGTACATCAATAATGGGTGCCTGTCAACATGCGAAAAAAGCAGAGACGGAGGAAATTCTCGGATCGTCACACGCCCCTTTGTACAGATCTTCCACACTTGGTAGATTGATATCGTTTTATTATCCGTTGCCGCTGCCCATTGCACAACACGAAACTTAGGCGATGTGAGCTACATTTGTCTGCATAAAGTACTGTACATTAGAAAATCTCGTCTGGATTCCGAACCGCAATTTGCATCTAACCCTGAAATAACAATAGTCGAGGGCTTTGTCGTCTGTTCCACAGAAATATCTGCACCAACTGAGTTTTCACACATGGCGAATTCTCTTTGTTCAGTAAGGCTTAAAACGAGACTCTTTTGATTTTTTGTCCTTGCGCCGCTTCTTGTCCTTCTTGTCCTTTTTATCTTTCTTGTCCTTCTTATCCTTTTTCTCTTTCTTTCCTTCTTCACCATGAATTTTCTGTATCTTGCCCTCTTGCGTGATAAATTCGGACTTGTTTTCAAGCGTCCGTTCTGATGAATGTGGAAGCTCCCACGCTTTAACAATGCCGTCCTCCCCGCATGTGATGGCCGCATTGGAGTTCGGGATCAATAACACATCTCTGACCACTTCTTCGCCATGAGCTCCTGGAAACGTTACAGCCGCGCTCAAATCGAAGGCTTCTGTCTCACTATTGAAAGGCATCAAAGTCAAATGCTGAGTCAGGCTGGATCCAAAAGCGGTGCAACCTTGAGGGAAGATGTCAACCACATACTCGCAGTTAGGCCACGATTGGCGTACATCGCCGATCTCATGGGGCTGTGGCTCTGTATTCTCTTCGTAATTCGTGCTATTCAACTCGAAAAAGGACAATGTTTCCATATGCGAGAGAACCGAAATACGATTGGGCCGAGTGAAGTGGCACAGATGTACAGAGGCGTAATTGATGACCTGATGAAGAGCCTCATCCTCGTCCGGCTCGTTCATGTTGTAAACGTTGACATAGCCGTCGGTCGACCCCGACATTAAGAAAGGTTGGGTTGGGTGGAACTCAATGTCAGTGATGTCGTCATGGTGGGAGTCCACAAATGAACGAACAATGTCGCCTGGCTTCCGCAAGTCCCATAGATGTAGTTCGGCGTCGGCGCCGGCTAGCTCTGTCCCTGCTGCCAACGATGTACCGTTGCTGGCCACGGAGAGAAAGTTGGATTTCTTCTTGTCGGTAACAGCTAGCTGAAGACTGCTGGTCCTCAAATCCCATACTTTGACACCATCTGCAGATGCTGAGGCAAGGGTGTTCTCATCGACTTTTGAGATGGAGTTAATGCTCGATTCGTGACGTCCGAGTTGCTTTGCCTGCCCTTTTGCCGTCAAAGAGTGCAGCAAAAGCGACCCAGAACTTGTGCTCGCAACAAAAGAGTCGAACTGGGGAAAGTGGGCCAATGAGAGGACCCAAGTATTGGGGTGCTGCCACGAGTAATTGAAGGAAGCGCTCATGGAGACGATGAGCATCGCATCCTGTAGAAAGGCCCTACACCTCAACCTGAGACGAACTCAATTCCGATGAAAAGTGAAAGTGACTAGATTATTCTCGTGCTGAAATGAAGCTCTAAGCTCGCAACTTGCAGAGGTCAAGCAGGCATTTCCCACCAGGAGAGGGCAGAGTAAGAACATTTGATAGGGCGGGAAAGAGCGTATGAAACCTACAAAGAATGGCGTTAAAGGAAGAATGACTTGGAGGGGATGGACAAATTTGACCGAAGGTCAGATGATTCTGAATGAATCAGAGCTAGCTCAATCTCTGGGTGTAGATGGAACTTGATGATACCTTCGACTCGTTAACTCATACCATGATGCATACTTGATCCGCACAACCGTCTGTGTCTTTCTTTCAATTTTTTATTTGAAATATCTCCTACTCTTTTATTTATTCTCACGGTTCACTGCCTCCATGTCTCATCGGTAGATCGCTCTAAAACCATCCGCACCTGCACAACTCTTGTTTACCCATTCACCTCCCCATGAGTAGTGTTGTCAAGAAAACATCGCAGTTCACTCCAAAGGTGAAGCGGAAATCCATCCGCAGAAAGTCCGTGAATCCCACTCCGCCCACAACTCAGCAGACGGAGTCAACGCAAGAATCTCCAGTACAAACTGAAGAATCAGCTGTCTTAGCTACACCTCCAGCTACACAAAACACTCCCACCAAGGCTGCCAATGAACTACCGACGCCTTTGCTGAACTTTGCAATCACGACTGCGTCGTCTAGATTAGCAGACGAAGAGGATGACGTCGACCCTATGCTGAAGGTGCCGCCAAAGGAGGGTGACCTGGCCGTGATCGATGCTGACAGCGACAACGAGGACTATGGAGATAATGACATCTTCAAGCAGCCACGTTCCATGACTTCGGACAGTCGTAGGCGGTCCTCTGTGGTGAACCACCGCAGGCTTTCAACTATTGGGGGCATGAGGCGTGGATCGATATCGTTGACACCCTCAGCGGGCCCAGAGGGCGAAGAGCCTCAGCGGTCTCCGTTCTTGATCGGTATTCCACAAAGCAAAGCTTCCCGGAAGAGAAGTATGTCCACATCAAGGCCGGGAAAACGAGCTACGAGAAGCATCTCTGTTCCTGCTGAACCTGTGCTAGAGAGAAATGAGTCGGACAATGAAGAAGAGGAGCATGAAGATAATGGAGATAAGACTGCTATCGCTACATCCACACAGCCTCCTTCGGCAGCGCCTCACGAAGACATCGTGGTGGGCCTTCACCCTAAAACAGGAAAGTTGACAAAGTTTAGAGCCTCGGAGAACGTCCGTGGACACAAGGCGCTTCCTGTTGCTCCGGAGGGGCTTATCACCACGATCGAGCACATCTCGCAGCTTCCGCGCAGCATATCCAAGGAAGATGAGAAGTACTTTGCCATGGTGGCAGTCTCGCCAGAAACGTTGTCCATGAGTGACCTCTGTAAACCAACATTGCAAATTGGCTCCATAAGCGAACGATTTGATATGGCGCAAGAAGCCAAGAAGAACATCGCGAAGCGAAGAGACGAAAGGCGAAAGGCGCGAAGACTTGCCCGTGACGAGCGAATCTCCTATGAGGAGGCGCTACTTGCCGTGCAAGGAAACATTGTACCAGTGAAGAAGCCAGATGTTGAGGACTCAGAGGGCCCGGCGCCAGAGGCGCAGAAGAACAACGTGGAATTGAATATTGTCGATGGTAAAATTTTGCTCAACCCGGAGTCTACGGTGGTCTCCAAAGGGACGGCATCATTTGGCGATCGTGAAGTGGAGATTGACAACCCCTTTGAGAATCCAATCACCTCTGTGTCGTATACCAAGCTGGCTCATACGGACGCATGGACAACGGACGAGCTTGTCCAGCTCTATAACGCACTCAGTACCTGGGGTACTGACTTCACCTTCATTGCTCAGTTGTTTCCCTACAGATCACGGCGTCAAGTGAAGAGAAAGTTCATTTTGGAGGAGAAGAAGAACCCCGAGTTGGTTGAATTGGCGTTGCGCCGCAAGCTTCCTGCAAACTTCGAGTCGTTCTGCCAGAATGTGTCCTCTTCTACGACTTTCAAGACCGTTGCCGACTTCAATGCCGAGATGGACGACATTAGAAAACTCCACGAGAAGCATATGGAAGAGATCAATACAGAGAGAGAGCGCGCCATCAAGGAGGACAAGGAGGCGAGCAGACAGAGAGAGATCGAGATTCGAACCGGTTCGAAGCCAATGACAAAAGCAGAGAAGATCAAGGAATTGAGAAAGAACGAGACTGTTGTTGGTACGGTGGGAGACGTCAAGCGCGAGCGAGGCGCCCGATAGCGGCCTGCATACGAGTAATATAAGAGTCAGAAAACCACACAGTGTGTTGAGACGGTCTCTCTAGCTCCTACACTTTGGAGGTGCGAGCATGGTGGGAAACGATTATGTCTTGGAGATCCGTCCCAACGAGAACAGGAGTCTGGTGGAGTTCACTGTGCGTGGGCAGCGATCAGTTTTCCTCAAGTATGTTCGCATTCCCTTGGCATTTATACTAAGTGCTTGTGCCATTCCTCAGTTGCTTGCAGAATGCCGCTCATATAAGGGATTCAGCCCATTGGATACTGCGCGCTGTATTCTAGGAAGGGCAATGGAGGATAGTCCTTTGGTGGTTCTCAACGATCTACGACGCCCTCTCACGTTGCTCGCGATCGGCATAGCCGTTACGCTCCTCTTTTCCTTGCAGCAGCCGTCTGACAGTTTGTTGGTGATGGAGGATTTGGGTGTGCAAATCATGTCTACGTCGCGGTGGAAATTCTGGAACCAAGGACGAGAGTTCATTCCGCTTTCGGACATCATCGATATAGTGGTGCACGAAGGTTTTCACGGCTACGGCCAAGTCATCTTCTACATGTGCGTGCTAACGCGCGTGAAGGGCAACAGCAGCGACGGCAACGGCGTGAAACTCGTGTTCCCCGACTTTCTCCCGCGAAAAGACATTCTTTTGCAGGTGTGGAAGCAGAGCCGTTTGATGCTTTACGGCGATACTCGGAGACATTTTCGGCGGGTACCAGGACAGGGGCTCCGGGAGTTGAAGCATTTGCACTAGATTTACGGCAAGTGTGTGATGACTTGTATTGTATAAAAAACCGAACCCAGCTAGATGATCTAGCGTAAAATTATATGCGAATCGCATCAGTAGAGGTGATTCCTCAAAAGTTGCCCAACTGCTTGAACACGTGCGAGAACTTCTTCTTCTCTGCAAGAGCGGCCACCAGCAAGCTCGCGCCTAAGTAGCAGGCGACGCTCAATAGTAACTTGGAGGCGTGTGGGGACATGTGGTTCATCATTGGGGGTGTGGCCATGGCGCCTAAACGTAAGAGAGAGGGGTGCATTATGAGGTAGAAAGAGAAGGGAGAGGAGACTTTTATATAACTCGCATCGACACGGCTGCCCGAGCTCACCCGATATCTGCCGGCAGCTTACGCGACTCAGAGTCAAAGTAAGGTGATTGGCACCTGCGGCACATCATGAGACCCAGATACTCTTACAGGGAAGTAGTTTGTGTGCAGTACATATACTTGATGGGGCCAGCTGTCGGCGTAAAGATAAGGGCTAGCTGGGCCAGGCTGAAATTAGCTATGACGTATCCTTCACATTCTTACTCTCGGTACCCACGTGCTGTTCTGTGGACTTCGTTGCTTGATCGTGTAAGTGCATGCTGCAAGTCTGTGCTCGGCAGTGTTTGTCCGACAACACCCTCAGTAGGCGATGCCCGGGCCCACATGCCACTATCTGCTGACACAACAAGTGGGCGAATTTCTTCAGCGCGATTAGATTTGCACCCGCATGGTCGTATTGCTCGGACTGGTGACGCACGCCAAAGAACAGGCAACTCGGCCCATTCAGGCTCTCGCGCATGAACTTCCGATAATCAACGGCTGGACACCCGGACACCATTCACGTGCCGGTCCTGCAGGTTGGGACGCCAAAGCCTCGGCCGCGTGAAACACCCGCAATAAGCGAAAGAAGCAAAACGTGAGCACCATGTATCGTGACGGACACGCCGTATACTGCAGATAGGGCCCACCCATACCGAAGCGGTGGAGGCAGGACCCACCAAGAACGAAGAGTCGATGACCCTTTTCGTTCGGAAAGCCTACTCGCCCCAGCTCTGGCTGGGGTGGATCCCTAAATTGCTAGCGGGCCTGCACATGCGCGGCTGGTGGTGAGGAACTGAACAAACAATCCTAGGCGTGACATTTAGCTACACGCGAACTAAAAATTGACCAAGGGTCTCTGTGAGCAGGACAAAAACAAGAAAAAAAACTGGTACTCCAGAGAAGAAATATTCGTTGGCACGAATCCCGAGCGCCTATTGTCGATCCGTTTAATCTTTCCTATCAGAATCCGCTGTCGAGTCCTGTCTAGTAACCATAACAAGAAGAAACGGCGGAACTCACCTCCATAAACAAAGCCATCAACACCATCCACACAATCTGGTTGCACGCAACCCAAACGTCCCGGACTTTTTTCGATTGCCCATAATCACCAGCCGTCCATCGGGCCCCACTATATTGCGTTGTTGACGTCGCGTGCTCGGTGATATACCGATTGGCCCCATCCCCTAAAACCAAACATTCCTAACCCAAGTCACTCTTTTACAATGTCCGAGAACAAGCCAGAGGCAGCGAGTCCCCGCAAATTTTTCCGGGGCTTGTCCCCTTTCCGCCAGAGCCACTCTCGAAAACAGGACTCTTTTGACGGGTCTCATCTCATGGGATCACCTCCAAGCGGAGGAAGTCGAGATCTTGTCTTTGATTCGCCATCCAGTAGCCAATCGAACTCACACGGAAGAAGTCGTAGCCACGAATTCTTCCACTCCCGCAAAGCACTGGGTGCTACCAATTGGACGGAGCTAATTCCGCCGGTGCCCTCTCAGTCGAGGTCGAACAGCGCGTCCAGTGGCTCGTTCCCAACACCGACGCTGAACCGCCACACAATAGCGATTTCTCCAAACAGCTCGAGAGGAATGCCGGATATGCTCCAACCGCTGTCGAAAAACCAGGGCGAGACGTTCACTATCAGACGGCCGGAAGGCTCCTTGTCGTCACCGCCAATCAAAGACATTCCCAATCCCAACTTCCCGTCGCTGCGAAAAGCAGAAAGTGTGCCTGGGCCCGGGGGGCCAAAGACCCCAAAGTTCTCCCACACCTCCGAATACACCCCGGAGATTCAGAGAGAACGCGCGGCGCCCGTTAATCCTACCTCACAAGTAGTTCTGACTGAACACTCGCGTACCAAGATGGCGGCCCCAAGCTCGCAAGGGTTACCCCAGCCACCCAGAACACAGCCAAAACTGGCGGCTAAGCAATCGGAGAACCCGTTCGCGCCTGCGCCGCAGCAGATACAGTATTCATCACAGCACCCTCGTATGGCTTCGCAGCCTGTGCAACAAGGTCCCAAAAGTCAGCAACAGAATCAACAGCCTGTACTGCGAAATCAGCCTCGACAACAGCAGCAAGCACAAGAGCAGCAGAGGACACAGGAGCAGAGGACACAAAAGAAGCGCAAGAATTGCAAAGCATGCGGTAATTTGATTAGTGGTCAATTTGTCCGTGCGCTTAACAGCACCTACCACATTGAGTGCTTCCTATGCCACGAATGTGGTGTACAATGCTCTTCGAAATTCTTCCCAACCGAAGTCACAAATAGCGACGGTACAGTTGTTCAAGTCCCGCTTTGCGAGCTTGACTACTTCAAAAAGTTGGACCTTATATGCCACAGCTGCAACAATGCGTTACGCGGTCCCTACATCACTGCTTTGGGGAATAAGTATCATTTGGAGCACTTCAAATGCTCTGCCTGTTCCAAGGTGTTTGAATCGGACGAAAGTTACTACGAGCACGAAAACAGCATCTACTGCCACTACCATTATTCCAAACTCTTCGCAACCAAATGCGAGGGATGCCTGTCTTCCATTGTCAAACAATTTGTCGAGCTCTTCAAAGGCGGAAAGAATCAACAATGGCACCCAGAGTGTTTCATGGTTTTCAAATTTTGGAACGTGTATTTCACTCCGGATTGCGTTGGTCTCCAAGACAAATTGCAACCAGACTCCCCTCAACTCAACCCCAATAAGCTAGCGCCCGAGGAGTTGATTTTCGTTGAACTGAGAATTGAAAGCGTGGTGATGAACTGCTGGCAAGTTTTGTCTGGATTTGAAGAAATCTCCGCGTCTTGCATTTCGGAAATGCTTTTGGCAGCCTGCACGGGAAAGCGCTCCAGCGGCTTGCTTGTCACCGGAAGGTTGGTGTTGTATGTCGAGATCCTTTTTCACGCTTTGGACTTTGTTCAGAACATGTGTTTTGATTCCAAGCCAGACTCGAATCTGATGAACGACAGCAAGAGCATGCTTGCAGAAGAAGTATACTCGGTTGACGCGTTCGCAAAGTACCAGACTCTACGAAAAGAGCCGCGTAATTTCTCGGGAAAGCTTATGAGCTATCTCGCTATATTGCGCAAGTCGAATCAGCTATCCGACTCTGGAAGTCTCTCCGCTGAGCTTCTTTCTGTCATCACAGGATGTGCCCATTATTTGAAGCTCCTCATCAGGATTGGACTCAATAACGCAATGAAGTTGAACAAGTTTCGGTGTGATACGAATGCTTTGGATAGTTTCCTTCTGATCATCAAGCGCTATGAGGAGATCGAAGTGACCGACAAACTCGTTGGCGACTCAAGAATTTCCATTGGGTCAAGATTGGCCGTTCCTTATCTGGCCACGGATGCCTGCCGTGGCTGTAAAAAAAGCATTGAAAAGTCGTGCGTTCGTTTTATGAATTTGAGATGGCACATGAAATGTTTTGAATGTTCATTCTGTCACAAAAAGCCGACTGCCGAGTTCAAAGTCGAGACCTTCATGGTAGGTTCTGATGAGCTGATTCTATGCATGGATTGCTCAAGATCCAATATAAAAGCGGGTGTGGGCTATTCCTCCGGTCTAGTGAAAGTTTCTGACTTGTCGCAACTAGCATACTTGCTTAAGATTGCCATTTTCCGATCTAAGTCTGCAATTAAGAAAGATGACGACTCAAGTGGCAGTGTTACAAGACAACCTTCCATGATTGGCAATATTGATGAAGAGTCTGAGACTGAGAGTGGATATTCATCCACATTGCGTGAAGTGACCTCTCTAAGAACGAAGCGGGAAGGGCAGAAGTTGTCCAACTCAATCAAAAAGAATGCGAGGAAGTCTGTCATATTGGAGGCCCCGGAAGCCGTCACAGCAAGATCAGAGAATATCAGTGAAGTCGAAGAAGAAAGATCTGCGGGAAGTAGAAAAAATACTGCTGCGTCCTATGAATCCTACGTTGCACTGGCACAGGATTCCGATCAATTCGATTTCCGCTCTAATGCTTTAAAGATCAGGGACGACCCACCCCACAGATTGGCTAGTAATAGTCTTGATCGAACTTCCGACTTGTTAAAGAATGAAAAGTCCTTGACTTTGGATGATATTCCAAGGATTGTTGCGGCTGAGCAGGCTCGTGAACAACGTCCTAATGCCTTTAAGCACCACAATTCGTTATATCAGAAGAAGACTCAACTGTTCAAGTCCATAACTCCTGGAGCCGGTATCACCAACCGAGAAGTGCTGGTATATTTGCCCAGCAAACCCGATCCTACACCCCCAGCTCCAGTCAAGTACTATTCGGAGTTGTCCAAGGAAGAACACTACATTTTGCGGCACATAGCTGTGGAGGCATTGCTAGAGATATCTGCTAATCAGTCAAAAGAGGAGCTCGCCAGCTTTATCCAGACTAAGAAGCAGGGTAATTTCTGGGATAAGTTCAAGTTTAGCGGCGGCGACAAAGGTAAGCTATTAAAGGTTTTTGGGGCGGATTTGACTGACGTGACGACCAAATACGGTGTTGACTCCGACTTAGGTGTTGGTCCCTCTCAGTTACGTATTCCGATTGTTGTTGATGATGTTATCCATGCTCTCCGCCTGAAAGACATGTCCGTCGAGGGAATCTTCAGGTTGAATGGAAACATCAAAAATCTTCGTGAATTGACTGACCAGATTAACGCAGATCCATTGAAATCGCCAGACTTCGGCAAATACTCAGCCGTGCAGCTCGCGGCGCTCATGAAGAAGTGGTTGAGAGAAATGCCTAATCCCCTTTTAACTTTCAACCTTTACGACCTCTGGATCTCTTCCAGGAGATCTGAAAATCCCGTCATGGGCTTGAGAACATTGCAGCTAGCGTATTGCTTGCTTCCACGCAGCAATAGAAACTTGCTCGAGGTATTACTTTACTTTTTCAGTTGGGTTGCCTCCTTTGCCGAAATTGACGAGGAGAGCGGTTCAAAAATGGACACGCATAACTTGGCAACAGTGATTGCACCGAATGTGCTATTATCCAAAACCTCCGGGGATTCTAAGGTACCACAATCCAGCGATTCGCACTTTCTTGCTATTGAGGTTGTGAACCAGTTGATCGAGATCCATGAGGAGCTTGCGGTGGTACCCGAAGATATATGGAGGTTTTATGAGAAATGCCAGTTTGGCACACTGGGAAAGGGTGACAGTGTTTCTTCGAAAGAAATTTTCAACAAGATTGGAAAGGTTTCCAAAGAGAACAAGCACTACTTCCAGGAGTTTTTAAAGCAAGAAGACTCCGCTCCCAGTCATCAGAACACTATCAAGAGAGGACAGACGAAAGTTCACGGCACGAACTCAACACGGTAGTATAGCATTTAATGAACAACTGTAACGATCTCAAGCGAAGTATTTTAAACTAAGGGGAGCCGACCTGTGGCTCATGATCAAACCAGCGGCCGGCTTATTGAGCGGAGACATTGCATTTGAGGTGCAGGATGTGTCCGACTTTTCATATCAAAAAAATCTTGCTTACTTATCCTTGCCATGACGTTGACGGCAGATTCCCTCAAGGATATTATTAAAGAAAGACTTCTGGCGTCTCTTGTACAGGTGGAAGATATGTCAGGTGGCTGTGGCCAGGCGTTTGCTGTGGTGATTGTATCTTCTGCCTTCAAAGGGAAGAACAAGCTAATGAGACACCGATTGGTGAACAGTGCTCTAAAGGAGGAGATTGCTTCCATACATGCATTCACACAAAAAGGATTTACTCCTGAAGAGTGGCAAGCACAGGGCGGAACTCTTTAAGAAAGGAAAAGCATAGAAATTTTGGCATGGAATATAAAGGATAGCTGGCGATGGCCGCACACCCAACGAACACGGAGCAATGTAGTTTATTCTTCTATGAAGTTCTAGAGTACAGTCAGTCGCTTGTGTTTCCCGTAGTGGACCTTCATGACCAGCCAAGCGATGAAAAGTAAGGCATAGATCGCGGCCACCATAAACGGGTAAAACCGCAAACCGAGAGTGCTTGTCTCGGCGACCAAGCCGATGAGAAAGGGAATGGCGGCACCTCCGCCACCGCCGAAGGCACAGATGAAACCGATACCCGTAGCGTGAAATTTGACGGGCAACACAGAAATGGCAGCCACAATGGTGGTGGGGAAGATCGGCCCCACAAAAAGTCCTGCAACAAAAACGATGACGAACAAAAGCCATGTAAGTGAAGTGAATGCGAATATGCAAAAAAGCACATTCGAGACTAGCGCTAGCGCAATGTATGCCCAGTTTGCGGTGATCTCGCTGGAAAAGTAATGCGCAGTGACGAATCCCAAACAGATGCGGCCAGCCGTGAGGCCTGTCCAGAAAGACGTCGCCATGTAGGAAGAGACACTATAGGATAGCTTCTTGATTCTGGTGCAAAAAGTCACCATCCAGGCGCCGAAGGCCACCTCTCCACCAAGGTACACGAACATGATCACAGCGAAAAACCACACTGGCTTTGAGCGCATAGCATCGGAAAGACTCACATCACCAGACTCTGACTCAACCAGGGTGCGCTCGGACTCAACGTCCGTGTCGTCTGCCTTCTCTTCTAGCCTTCTCCTGGCCGCTTTGAGGATAACCTGGAACTTGAATTTCGCGGGAGTTTCGTGACGAAATGCGTATGCGATCAATATCAAGCACAAGGCAGCGAGGCAAGCCAAAACCAAATAGTAGTCACTCCAACGCCACGGATTCGTGTGTCTCTCAATCAATTTTGTGATGATGGGTGGAGACAACAAGCACCCAATGCCGTAGCAGCCGTGAAGAATGCCCATGAGCTGGTTCGAATCCACCAAGCCGCCCATCCAGCCATTGAAGGAAGCGTCTAAGGATCCGAAACCAAGCCCACTAAGGAAGTAGCAGAAGATGAAAATGGAAAACGGCGGCCGCATGTTGATGGTGAGGAACGCTATAGTCATTGAAGCAGCTCCCATGATGCCTACGCCCCGCACACCGAGGTTTCTGTTGCAGATTTCGGTTACTAGGGCCATCGTGAAGTAGCCTGACGTGGAGGCTAGGAAAACCAATCCTGTGGAGAGGTCGTTCACATGGTAGTGGTCTTGCAACTTGGGGATTATTGTTCCGACCGTCTGCTCTGCAAGGCCAAAAAGAGTGAAGGTGATGAATGACACAGCCACTTGGGTCTTCAACAAAAAACTGTTTCTCCAGTCTGCAGAATCCACATGAACGTCTTGTCCGTTGAAATGGACTGTGTATGATTCACTGACGGGAATCGTGGCGAGCTTTTCGAAGTCCAATTCATCAGAGTTGGAAGCTTCCTGCGTGTTCTCACCCAAAAAGGGTGCCTGGAGTTCATCGAGCTCGATATCCATCGACGTGGTTGGGGTTCCTTATTGAGTGGTCTTCCTTATTGAGTGGTCTCCTGGATCAGCGATTGCACAGCTAGTAATATGATTTTGTTCTTTTCGTGAGTATCAAGTGGAGATACTCTACATAATCATTGCGCCCGGAAAGTTACAGGTTTCTCCACACAGTACAACGTCCCTGTCCTACAGGTCCCTGAAATCCTAGGCAGGAACGACGAACTTACCGGCGGAGGCATAAATAAATGCTCAGCTACGTACGGAGGTGAGAACATTCATTGCATGCCACGGTTGCAACCTGGGAATTCACCAATTCGAAATTGCGAGCTCAGCCTTGGCTGATTTTGACACCTGTAGGATGAAAATTGTGACAGAGAGGGCAATTTCTGAATCCCGTCGCTGCACACTTTCTCTTGGTCTGGTTAGGCTCAAAGTATAGCTTCAGGGATACGCATCACTTGATGTGCACGTTCCTGATCTGACTTCGCCTGATAATGTACGGGAAGTATAATAAAGGGTCAAGAGATGCAGGACACTCCGGATGTTGCAACCGACAAGATATTTGCAATCTGGGACGACACCGATGTTGCTCCCAGTCGGTCAAATTCGGTTCTCTTGAATCTTCTGAGCCACTACGTTGTGTGACAATAGCTGTGGCGAGAGGTCAGACCATCGCAGAACATACATCTCGAGGTGATCAAAAATAACGTACTCAAACAAGTATCTAGTACTGAAGCTTTCTCTCTTCTCAAGTGGCAGTCCGTATGAAATAATCACCTCATTCACATTGTTCAACGATCATCTTTACTTCAACTCTGACCAGGTGGCTAATTGATCTATGCGAGCCACAACAGTAGATCTTTGGAAGTGGAGTAAGAGGGAATAAGCGCGCAGTTTTAGGTGCTCCACTTCAGTGTAGTTAGTTTCTTGAAGATCTCTTTCGGGTATCCACGAACAAGCACGTTCAGAAATGTGTATCCTCATCCATGAGTACCTGCCGTTTTTTATCTACTTCTTATCTGAAAACAGACAATCTGATCAGCTCCGATGAATCACAGGAGGAAGTAATCTGATGAGCACCACCAATCAATCTGAAGAGCTTCTGTGAACCTTTTCTTTTTCTCTTGATTGAGTGGGGTATGCGATACGCCGTTAGACCCACGGTTCGGAGTAGATAGTCGACTTTCGCAATGAATTCGGCGCATCTTCAAAAATCGCAAACCACAGATCACAAGTATAAAATACAGAGCAACGAAAGAGTAAGGAGAAAGAATGAGGAGCGAACTGGATCCCCTTCACCAGCTCTATTGTAAAGCTACTATCTCGAATAACCTGGTGTGTTAGGCGTGGCGTGGTCCAGTTAGGTCCAGGGTAGTCGTTGAGTCCAGGGTGGTAGTTGAGTCCATGGTGGTTGTCCCTGTGGTAAACAGTGATACAAAGATCTAAATCTGTCTGACTTGATTGAAATTGCTTTATCTCGCCGTTGATTGCATATCGGATGCGCCTTTCGTCGGCCTGGTGATAGACGCACTGCATGAGAATACCGGGTCGTACATCTGCAAAGTTGAGACGGATTTTAAAGAGGCAGAAGAATTCCCGCTTCGTCTAGCCTGTTTGGGGTGCACGATGACGTTTAGGCCCATTGATTAACTAACTTCATGCTGCACGGCTAAATTCATATGGCGCGACCATTGTAGGCCCGGAACTACGCCGCGAAGAACCGTTTAGGATCCAGATGCTGGGCAGCGTTCTTTATCAGCCTGCACCCAAAACATGGTGCATATGACTTGCACCCCATGCGGACGGCCTCCCCGCTAGTGATACGAGACCAGAAGCTGCCGATAGGCTCTGGCGAATTAGCCAAGCCTGAGACACGTCATATTGGACGGACGGAGCTCACCGTACGGCTCGTACGTATCGGCGTCTTCTCTGCAGGTGAGGCTGGACTTGCGGCCAACAACTTACCCGCGGCTTCCGCCACGCGTGCAGTGCCGTCAGCCGAATATGTAAGGTCCACGTACTATCGGAGAAAGTCCGCACCCGACGTTAGGCGCTAGCACGCGTGTCCGCCGCTTCGTCCCATCCTCATCTGGACTTCCTGCAGTCCTTTGTAGGGGCTTCGCTTCGTGCAGGCATATGTTCTCCCATCCTCATTTTCTCTGTAGTGTTTCCCTTCCAGAGCAGCTTTCTCCGTCTATTCAGACTGACGCGGTCCAGTCAGACGCCTTTCCGGTTCAGAGATTCAGCCCGCTCACGCAAATTGCCCCCACACTCACCAGTTCATTGCACCGGCCGATCGATCGCAACATAACTCACTGCGATCAAGCTCATTTGCCCGTAACTACATCGTTCGAACGGCCTTCTTCCACCAATACCGTTCGCTGCGACTTCGAGCTCGGCGCTGCATCCGAACTTTCCCGGCCATCCACCCATGAGCGACTTTGCCAAATCCATTCTCGGCTTTGGGATCCACAAGCGAGAACAGACACCCGACCTCGACCTCGAGTCATCGCAGTCAACCTTGAAGCAGAGTGACGAGTCCGGCATGAAGTTCTTGCCTAAGAGCCTCGCCGCAGAGCCCACCACCGCCGTGTCGAGCCAATCGATGTACGGCACCACCACTCTCGCGGCAGACCAGCATGAACACCACGGCAAGCTCTTCAACGACTTGCAACCCTACTACTCCAACTCCTCCTCGGTCCCCGTGCAGCCGGAACTTCCCACGTCGTCCACTTCCTCGGGCTCGCTGCAGCCCGTCATCATCAACACCGACGAAAAGGGCCAGACATCCAACAATAAGGCGTCTTCGCAGCCCAAAGGCAAGTTAAAAGTCTCCATAATCGGTGGTCGCGACCTCCTTGTGTCCGAGTACTCGCAACCGTACGTGGTGTCCACGTACGAGAGCTCTGAATATGTTAATAATGCCCCCTCGTTGGGCAAATCGCCCATGATCCCCAAAGGAGTGCCTGTGAGGCAGCCAAAAGACAAGCGTCCTGCGTTGTACCAAAGACAGCTGCTGCAGCTCAACTTTCTGCAAGGAGAGTCGAATTGGAACCACGAGGCGATGTTTGACGTGGTGGGCTCCAAGTCTGAGTTGGAGATCTCCGTGTACGACGCCGCCAAGGACGACGCCTTTTTGGGCCAGGTGCGGATTTTCCCCAGCACGGATTCCGCCACTTCCAGCGAGCCCCAGTGGTACGCTTTGAGGGCACGCGTGCTCGGCGAGCGCGTAACGGGCCACTTGCAGATCAAGTGGGAATACACCTCGGAAGACTCGCGCAAGACCTACGGCCCAGACGATTTCGAGATGTTGCTCTTGTTGGGGAAAGGTACGTTCGGTCAGGTTTTCCAGGTGCGCAAGAAGGACAACGGCCGCATATACGCCATGAAGATTTTGTCGAAAAAGCACATTGTGAGGAAAAAGGAGATTGCTCACACCATCGGCGAGCGCAACATTTTGGTTCGCACGTCGGCGGCGGCCCTGCCGTTCATCGTGGGCCTAAAGTTCTCCTTCCAAACCCCTACAGACTTGTACTTGGTCACGGACTACATGTCAGGAGGAGAGTTATTTTGGCATCTTCAAAAGGAGGGTAAGTTCACCGAGGAACGCGCCAAATTCTACATTGCGGAGTTAGTGGTTGCGTTGGAGCACTTGCATGATAACGACATTGTGTATCGCGACTTGAAGCCGGAGAACATTCTTTTGGACGCCAACGGACACATTGCGCTTTGCGACTTTGGTCTTTCCAAAGCAAACTTGAATAACGACGGCACCACGAATACTTTCTGTGGTACTACAGAGTACTTGGCTCCCGAAGTTTTACTCGATGAATCTGGCTACACCAAGATGGTGGACTTTTGGTCTTTGGGTGTTTTGATCTTCGAGATGATCTGCGGCTATTCTCCCTTTTACTCTGACAGCACCCAGCAAATGTATAAGAACATTGCTTTTGGAAAGGTGCGCTTTGCGAACAAGGAAAGCATGTCGGCAGACGTCCGCCTGTTTGTGAAAGGTTTGTTGAACAGGAACCCCAAGCATAGACTCGGAGCCAACAACGACGCGCGCGAGTTGATGGCTCATTCATTTTTTCTGGACATTGACTGGCAATTGTTGAAGGCCAAAAATATTCCTCCTCCATTCAAGCCGCACTTGGCGTCCGAGACGGACACCTCGAACTTCGATCCCGAATTCACCGAGGAGTCTACATCTGTGCTCAAAAAGCACATGGAGATGGCTTCCACGCCGTTGTCGCCGGGTGTTCAGGCCAACTTTAAGGGCTTCACATACGTTGATGACTCTGCCATGGACGATCATTTTGGCAAGTCTCACCGGTACCATGCGTTCAAAAATCCCGGGCTGTTCATTCCAGGGAATCCCGACCTTCCACCCGATGACGAGGTCATTGACGACCCCATCGACGAGGAAGACGAGATGGACATCGATGCTAGCAGCAACATGGAGAGCGAGGAGTTTGTCAATGGGCGCTTCGACTTCTAGATGGTTGCGTATAGAGACCACTGTATTAGTTCATTTTGCTCGTCAATAGTATTATTTAATTCTTTAAGCGCCAGCGTAAGTCGATTTGTAGTCTACTAATGCACTGGTTACTCGTGTTTGACGTGCGCGCACCAGGCGTATAATAGTTGTAACTCACAAACACTATCAACACACTCAAACCCACCATGAGCAGAAATAATCTAAAGAGGATGAAGTCCCGCAAAGACGAGCCGGGGCAGCTCCATTCGAGAAAAGAAGAAAACATCCAACTCCATGATGAAGCAGATTTGGTGAATTTCAGGGCAGACGCTTACGCGAGGTTTACCTCCAACCAAGATTACATGGAGAACGTCACGCTGAAACCATTCCACACTTCGAGAATAACCCCTTCTCCCTCGTTCCCCGTACACACAAAACAGAAATATCCAGACAACGCCACAGACCAAGACGTGGATAAGGCGTTGAAAGAGTTGTCGCCGGAAGAAATCTACATCGGCGACCTAAGGTTGATGCGTGCCAAAGAGCGTGCCCTCGATGGAGAATTGGCTTCATTGAAGAAAGAATTATCGGGGTTGAGCTCCGACAGTGTCTTTAGCGAAGAATCACGCTTCCAGAGTGAAGCAACCGACAGGCTAGCGAAACTCCACGCTCAATGCGATAGTTTGGAGTCCATCGAGAAGCTAGAGAAGGTCATGGGAGAGGTGCTCGCACAATTCGAAGAGAAATTTTCCAAAGTTCACGTTCTAGAAAACCAACCATACAAAAAGCATGCCGTCCCCATCGAAAAATTGGCCCCCAACCTCGAGGTGAGAGTCGCCCCAGCCCTGTATAACCCCCGACTGATCATGTCGTTCATCGACATGAATGGAGAGGACCAAGGCTTAATGCTAGATACGGACAAGTTGGATATCCCGTTCGGCGGGACGGACGACTTTATGATGGTCGGAAACGGGAAACAAAACCACAGACAGATGAACTACGGCAATGACGCGCTGTACGGCGGAGGTATGATGATGGGGCCAGGCAATTCCGCGCAGACCAATGGCAGAATGGGAGGAATGAACATGGCCCCCGGCTACAATGGCGGAGCAGAGAAGGCGCGGCCACAAGAGAGCAACGACGACGTCAACATGGACGAACTCAACCAGTTTCTTGCGGACTCCAACAATAATGACGGTATGGACGACATGGACGCCTTGATGAACTTTGACCAAGACAACGAAAATGGCGACGATTTGATGAACGAGGACGCGTTCAACGTGGACTTCCTACTGATGGACAACGAGATGGGCAACCAGTAGTGCATTGCATTCTGCAAGGTTGTCCCGCCTGGCTACAACCTTGCCGCGCCTGGCTACAATGTTGCCGCGCCTGACTTGCACATGGATAAGCAACTTGGGCTCGCGTCTGACGGGTGTATACGAGGCACACGCAAAATCAGTAACGAATAGATGAGGGCCACGATAGTCGTGCGGGAGTTCCTTATCACAACCATGTATAAATCGTGTATTATACGATGTCTCGAAACGACGACATTTTCGGCGCGAGACTAGTAGCTTTTGCCGACGCAATCTCGTTCCGTTCAGGCTTATCTGCTGACGCATCAGCATTTGCACTCCAACCCGAAAGCAGGCGTGGACGCTTATAAGTCTAAATCGAGTGTTCTTTATATTCTCCAAGTAGCCTTTCTCCTCTATCCACCCCTTCTGTTTCCGTCGGTTTGGCGTATTGTTGATCCGTCCTACATACCGGCACCTCGGTCCAACATTTGACTTTGATCTGGTATCGCCGCACCAAAACACACGATAGGTCATGCTACAGCAGCAGGCGCAGCAGCAGCAGGCCCGAAGCCGGATGAAGCACCAAAAGTTGAAGGTCAGCTTCTTCGGCTATGTCGTGGTGTTGACCTTCTTGGGCGTTTTGCAGTTCATCGCGGTGTACCTCTTCACCCAAGGCTTTCTACTCAAGCGGAACGTGCTTCCCTACATCGCCGAATGCGAAGGCACAGGCCTCGGGCGCACGTGCTTTGACGCGCCGAAGTTCGACAAGGCAGTGGTGTTGGTGATCGACGCCCTTCGGTTCGACTTTGTCATCCCTGTGGACGAAAACCCAAACCCATACTACCACAACAACCTCCCTGTGCTCCACGAACTCGCGGAGAAACACCCCAAGAAGTCTGTTCTCTTGAAGTTCTTGGCAGATCCTCCTACCACTACTCTACAGCGACTTAAGGGCCTCACCACCGGGTCGTTGCCAACGTTCATCGACGCGGGCTCCAACTTCAACGGTGATGCAATTGACGAGGATAACTGGATTCTTCAGCTACACAAGCACAATAAAAGCGTGGCGTTCATGGGGGATGACACGTGGACGGCTCTCTTCAGCGAGTACATCAACCCTAAGCTCAACTATCCCTACGACTCCCTCAACGTGTGGGATTTGCATACCGTCGACAACGGCGTGATCGATCACTTGTTTCCGATTTTAGACTCACCAGGTTGGGATGTTGCAATTGGTCATTTCTTGGGTGTTGACCATGCTGGCCATAGGTATGGCCCGAACCATTACGCTATGCGTGAAAAGCTCCAGCAGATGGACCAAGTGATTAGAGACGTTGTGGCCAAGATTGACGACAAAACGCTTCTAATTGTCATGGGAGACCACGGAATGGACAAAACAGGCAACCACGGCGGCGACAGCGCGGACGAACTCGAGAGCACGCTCTTTTTCTACTCGAAGAATAAGAAGTTCAACGTCAACAGAAAGTCGAGGGATCAATACGTCCTTGCGAACCGTGGCGAGCAATACAGAGCTGTGAATCAAATCGACTTGGTGCCCACAATATCGTTGTTGATGGGATTACCCATTCCGTACAACAACTTGGGCTTTCCCGTTGATGAGGTCTTCGGCTCAGAGAATGAGTTAGCACGCGCCAGTTATTTGACGGTTCAGCAGATCATGCGCTACCGTAACCTGTCAAAAGAAGTGCAGGGAGACCCTAGGAGCAGCGAGAAATATCACCATATTGTGAAGCAGTTTGCCGACATGCCAAGCACCACTAATTTGGTGGACATGATTGCCGAGTGCAAAACGTTTCAACTGGCGTTCTTAGAGCATTGTAAGGGCCTCTGGGCTCGTTTCGACATGGTCCTCATCGCTCTAGGAATCGCAGTCTTGCTTCTTTCGCTCTCGGTGGTGGTCACTTATTCCAGGTCTATTCCGTCCGTGCGAGTGCTGACTATGTCTTTTGAGTTCATTGGCTCTGTCATTGCCATGTCCCTCTTAGGCGTTGTCTTGAGTTTGTCGATGTTTGTGGTTTTGCGTCCCGCTAGTATCAGTTTGAAGACGGTTCTCTTATGCGGCGTTTCCATGGGAATAACCGTCGGATTTTGGGCTCCTATCATGGACCGCTTCAGCGTCGTTTGGCTCGGCCACCAGGTTTTCGACTTCTTCGTATTCAACTTGAATTCTTGGTCGACTTTGGGCTTGGTCTTCACTGTGTTGCATTGTCTCATTTTTGCATCAAACTCATACGTTGTTTGGGAAGACAAGATGGTACATTTTTTTGTGTCCACTTTCGGGTTCTGCTGCTTGTACGGGTCATTGACCTCTGCTAAGCCCAAGGCAATGAGAATCATGGGGGTAATGCACTCTCTCACATTCATCATCCTTTCCCGATTAATCATGACCATCAACTTGTGTCGCGAGGAACAGGCAGCCTATTGCATTCCAACGTTCAAAGTAAGCTGGTGGAACATTGTTCTACTACATGCTTCTGCCCTCGTTTTGCCCAAAGTGGTCAAAGCATTCTATCAATTCACCTCTTCGTATCATTCTGCAGCGCCTTTGTGGATTGAGACCGGGATGACATTCATGATGTTCATGAACGCCATGTACTGGACTTTGGAGTATGTGGAAAACAATGGCACTCTACAAAACGTCTCGAGAGGCTGGCTAAGTGCTGGGTTATTGAAGTCACTAAAATTGGCCATAGCCCGTATAGTGTTGGTTATTTCACTTGTGCTCGCAAACTTCAGCTGGTCTCGGGGTCCTTTGTGCGTCAAGATTGAACTCTCCAAGGACGAGGTGGCATCGGAGAACTCTGAGGATGGCGATTCCACTGACGAGAACAGTACGCCTGTTCCCCAACCGCAACCGAAGCCATCGGTCTCGATTTTGGGCTACGGTAATGTTTACGGGTCATCGTACTTCCTTCTCATTATCAACGTTGCCATAGCATGTCTTCTTGTCACAAAACCATTGGGGGCACTAAGCATTTGCGTTCTCATTGTGCAGTTGCTCTCGCTCTTGGAGCTTTTCGATCTCCTTGACCTCCGAAGGAACTTGGTTGCCCCGGTCGTTTTCGGGCTACTTGGATACCAGCATTTTTTCACCACTGGGCATCAAGCCACGATCCCTTCCATTCAATGGGAGGTTGGGTTCATGACTACGCAAACAATTTTCTTCCCGTTCACTCACTTGAACATCGCCTTGAACACATTTGGGTCTTTCTTCATCGTCTGCCTCTCAGTTCCGCTCATCACCTTGTGGAGACTCCCGCCTTCGTCAAAGCCTATCACTGTCTTATCGCAGATTGTTACCAACGTGACTACGTTACTTACATACCAGACGCTCACAAGCATCATGAGTTTCATTTTTGCTGCACACTTCCGTCGGCATTTGATGGTGTGGAAAATCTTCGCTCCAAGGTTCATGTTAAGTGCACTTTTAATTGTGGTATTCAATGTCACGCTCACGTTAGGTACGATGTGGTTCGCTACGGGCAGGGTGCTCACACAGATAAATAGAATCTTCGGCAAGTAGAAACCATAGACTATAAAGTCTCATTACACGCTCATCTATCTGTATACTGACCAGATTCGTTCTCCCGCTTGAGTGATACTCGGGCTTTAATAGTGCGTTGCCTGCAGTCCAGATGAAATTGCGTCTATCTTGTGAGCCACACATTTTTAGATGACTGCGTAACATAATACTTCACTTCAAATACTATAATGTGCCGATTTATGATATATAAGGGCAACCAGTCCATGATGCTTTCGGACCTATTAACTCGTCCGGCGCATTCTATCATCAACCAATCTTTTGATTCCAGACTTCGGCTTGATATGAGAAACCCCATCAACGGTGATGGGTTTGGAGTCGGCTACTACAGAGAGAACGAGGAGCCTTGTGTGTTCAAGGCCATCACCCCCGCATGGAATAATGTGAATTTGAACTCTCTTTCCAACTGCACGGAGTCCAAGTTGGTTTTCGGCCATGTGAGAGCTTCTACTCAAGGTGTGTTAGCGGAGACGAATTGCCATCCCTTTCTGTACGGCAAAATCCTCTTCATGCACAACGGAGGAATTCTGGCATTTGACAAGATCAAGAGGAAACTCATCAACCACATCGAGGACAAGTTTTTCCTCTTTATTCAGGGATCAACCGATAGCGAGTGCATGTGTGCTCTTTTCCTAGATACATTGTACAAGATGGGCTACGACCCCGAAGACACTAACACGCTTTTTAGTCACAAGGTTTTGCGTATGGCTTTGCTCACAACTATTGAGCTCATCAAGAATTGGCAAACCGCAGTGACCAGCGAGCCTTCGCTTCTCAACCTAGCAGTTACCGACGGCCATTCTGTTGTGGTTTCAAGATATGTTACATCGAAAACAGATGAGGCTGCGTCATTGCATTTTAGTACTGGCTCTCGCTTTTTTGAGTATGAGCCTGGTTTGTTCAAGATGGAACGGCTCAACAGGTCGCAAGATGTGATTTTCGTCGCCAGCGAACCGTTGACGTTCGAGAGAGGAGATTGGATCTGTGTTCCAACGAATACTGTCATTTCTATAACAGAGAACAACACGGTATTGATGCACCCAATCAAAGATGAGTTTTACGACAGCGGAACTACGGAGAGATCTTCGGGTTTTGCTATGAGCAAGGGTCTTATGGGCGGTGTCCCCACCAAGAACAAAGAGGTTGTTGCTCAAGGAGAGGTGGAGACTACGGTGGCCCATTTACCTCCGCTAGCTCGCGAGGGAAGAAAAGCATCGATAATTGTATGAGCCCTTTAAGGGTATAGCTACTGTCATCGTCGTTTCCTGACAAAGTTCATCAGGACCTAATTCTGTTAAATAGTACGTCTGATAGAAAAAGACTCTCTAGAGTTTTCGTGTTTGCCCATGTATGCGTTTACGGCCTTTGATGTGGGATGACGCATCAAATGTTACCTCGTTTACAGTTTACCCTAGACTCTACAACTTGCAAATGCTCACTAATTGCGAATCTCTCGAAGTCTACCGAGTAATTGTTAGTTATTGGAATATTATGAATGTAAACCATTACATGATTCATTAGTATGATGTCGTAAAGTCAGTATTAATGCTAGGACCCCTTGCTGGCGACCCGCGTGAGCTTGTTGCTTTTCTTTTCCTTTGGCACCTCGGTGGATTCCTCGTCACTGTCGGAGCTAGATGACGACTCGCTCAGTAGGCCATCGTCACCAGAAAAACGACGCTGGTCGTTCATGAGCAAGCCTTGTGCGTCATACAACGGATTGGCCTTCTTATAAGACATGCCATCGTCATTGGGATCAATGTAGTCGTCTTCATCGCCACTACTCAAGTGGAGATACTCCTTGGAATAATCACCCTCGGTCTCGTGGAACTCTTTCGCTTTGTTGTTAAGACTAGCCATGAAACCTGCCAGCCCAGAATTGGTTAGCTGCAGGGACATGTAACTAGCAAAATGGTCATCATCATCTTCCAGCTCGGAATCGTCGCTCGAGCTGAAGCGGGTGTCTTTCTCATTCCGCTCAATGTCAACATCCTCGTGAAACTCTTCTTCTTTTTCTTGATCTTCGTAGCCACTGCCAATGAGGTCATGATCCACCGATGAATTAAGGGTTAGTCCTGAATCCAAATCACCTTCCTCGATGATTTCACCTGCACTTTCGTCGAAGGTGTTGGAACCCTCGTCGTCATCGACGTCGCTCCCACCTAAGATGGCGTTATACTTCTTGCGAGTGTCGTACAAAACGTTCGACACATAGTCTTCCCAAACTTCGTCCTCGAACTTTTCGTCAATAAGTGGGCTCACTGTGGTGACGGGATAAAGCTGGTTGAACTTAACAACCTCTTCAGCGAGTAATGTCAAGTGACCCATGTATCCCAAACGCAAACCTCCATTCTCCACTTCATAATCAGTGCAAAGGCTTTGGCCCTCGGTAATCTTGTGAGTTATGTCACCGGAGTGAAAGATGTCGATTGCCAAAAACTTGTTGAATCCAATATCCATCAGACCGTTCAAGACCTGCTGCACGATGTCAAATACCACGTTGTGTAAGAAATTGTTCCATGGGAAGTCAAAGAACATAGACAAGATGTTCAGTATGATTTGAGTGTCATACAATGCAATTTTGAGATAGTCACCCACCACAGGGCGCTCACGTATCTGCTCTTCCGTCAAATTTGCGTTCGCGTGCGTCTCTTCTTCGTCTCCACTTTGAGTATCATTGATTTTGGAATTGAAGGAGTCGATGGTGTCATTGAAGTCTTCGTCGCCACGATGCTTGCTTTCATCTTCGAACTTCTTGGCGACCTCCTTCTCGGCATCAAGACTAGGCTGCAATTCGTTAGCGGGCATCTCGATAACCTCATTGTATTTGAAGCCTACTGGCTCGAATTCCTTCATCTTCAGTCTGAGTTCATCACGGATTCTCACCACGTCGGCACCTTTGTTGTCATTCAATAAGGCCATATTGGAGCAGTGCAAAAGTTCGGCGATTAACTCGCAAATTTTGAATCTTTCAAAACCCAAAGGCTTGATTTCGCCGAATGTGGTCCGTAATGTTACATTCCTGTCGGAATGAGTGAGAAGCTTGTTGAAATCGCTGATTCTTGAGCCAAAGACCTTGAGGAGGTGGCCCAAATAAATAGGATCGCGCCCTGTGGGTGCATGGCTCTCCAAGGTGATGTAAAGAACGGGGAGAATGTCGTAGTCCGAGTTGTTCTTCCGAATGATCTCGATGATGATGCCTACACCATTTCCTAAGGCGTACCCTCCCTTCAACATTATGTCGCAAAGCATGGTCATGACCTCAAACGACACTAATTCTCTCGTCAACTCATTAGGGCCGATCATGGAATTATCGGTCGTAGAGTTCGCTGATATCGTTATGAGCGCCTTGAGGAAATCAGCTGCGGACGACTGAATGATTAGAAGCACTTCCTGGTCACTGTTATCTGTTTCTGCGGTGTCAAGAGCCTTCACTAGTTGCGGGATCAACTGCTGCTCCTGGAGGAAATCTATGATACCGGTGGAATTGTCCGGCTTGTCTGTGGAGATAAGTTTCAACAAAAAGTCCATCAAAGGTGGATTGGCCAAATGCTTCATGAACTTTTCGACCAATTTGGGCTGGTTGTCGATCAAGTATGTAATCATCTCCTCGCATTTCATGTCCAACAAGTGTTCCATGATCTTCATGAAGTATGTCGCCAAATTGATCGACAAGGGCGGCTCAAAATCAAGGATAGACCACAATTTGTTTAAATTGGCAGTTGACTCCATCACCGTGTCCGTCAAGGACCATACATCGGCACTCAAGATCTCCGCTGCCAAGGTGGCATACCGGGTTCTCCGCTCGTCAAAAGACTCCTGAACTTCGTCCTCTTCCTCCTCATTTACCTCTGAGTCCATGTTGTCGTCTTCATTCTTCTCTTCGTCCTCTTTCTCGACAGTTTCATGCTTGCGATCCTTGGAGTTTTCGGAGTCACTCAAGTTCAAACGCTTCAAGCTTTCGTCAAGCTGATCGCCCGTCAAGTTCTCCAGGATCAACAAATCCACGAGTAGGTTGATTACTTTGTCGTCTCTCAAGAACTCTAGCAACTGAGAGTTGTTGGACATCAACTCCTGGAGGAGATCGCTCTCGTCCAAAAGCTTCAATAGCGTGTCCGCCAAAGACTCATCTCTATCATCGCTGTTGATTGCGTAGTTCTCGAGTATCGTGGACACATTTGACAATGAGGTGAAGCCGTTACTTAGTTTCCAGAACGAACCTGACATGGTACATAGAAAACGAATGCGGTTGGATTAAAAGGGAAGGACAAGCGATATGGGTTAAGACGCGTGGATAATATGGTACAACGAGCTAGGCGCGGCCTAAAGAAAAACAAGAGGGAAAATGATCGGAATGGATTTTTCTTCGTTGGCTCAACTGGTCTGACTTCGATGTGGAAGTATCTCCAGTGGAAGGAAATTTTTGTTCTTGCTTTATGGGTGCGACACGATAGAGGCAGGACGGACGAACGACAAGCGATAGCAACGTAGTAACCCGGAGAAAAGAAAAACGGTTAGGATGAGAACTCTAATTTTACCTTCTAAGATGGAGGAGAACCCTTCCAAACTCGCAAATGCCCTGCTGGTCCGCTTCGTTACCTTTGGGCGCTTACACGATTGTCAGGCAATGGGGCAACCTAAATCAGGAAGTAAACTCTGCGATCCGTAGATCTACGCGATCGCCTCTTCTAGTTCTGCTACAAGAGAAATGTTATGCTATTCTTGTCTCGTGGAACTCGGGATCCGGATCGCCGGCGTTGTCAGCCGGGCTATGTACATGCACTCCTGAGGTAAGAAGTAGCCCCTGCTTCCGAACTGAAACAATTTACGTGGCTTTAAACCCAGCTGATGTACCGCCAATATTTGTATCGTGCATTGCACCTGACCGTGTTTAGTTAGATTCGATGGTGTCGAGGGACATCTAAAAATTAATTTTTGTTCGACTTCTTTAAATTCTACATTCGATTCGTCGCAGAATACAGTGGACTATTAAGGTTCGGAGCTTCGAGTCTCCCTCTCCCTATTCTGGTCTACCTTTTCTGCTGACTCTCCTCTGGCCAGGTTAGCACCCTTCATTCCTGTACATACCACCTACTCAAAAATCTTTCTCACGGTCGTACTACATCACCAATGCTCAAGTCTGCATTTAGAGGAGGCCGCTTGCTTTCCTATTCGGCTTCGCTTAGGACAGCTAGGCAGGCTGTGCCCGATTTGGCTCCCTTGAAGTTCGACTCGAATGGCTCCCAGGATTTGTACGCCATCTGCAAAATCCACAATATGCCATACTTGGTCACGGAAGGTGACAGGGTTATCTTGCCTTATAAGATCAGAAACCATGAGGTTGGTGACGTGTTGAAGTTGAGCAACGTCACCACTATTGGCTCGAGAAACTTCACTTACAACAACCTGGAGGGAGTCCCAGAGGAGGCTTTTCATTTGACGGCCACTTTGGCAGAGATCACCAGAGAACCAAAGTACCAGGTGTACAAGAAAAAGCAGAGATGCAGAAGACTAAAGACAGTGGATGTGGAGCCCTACCAGACGCACTTGGTGATAAACGAGTTGAAGTTGACATAGCATGTAAATAGAATGTACAATACGAGTATGAGAGTATACATTACCGGTAGAAGAGGACACTAGAATAGGAGGATTGAAACCGTCAAATATCCCTCATTAGACACCGTAGTCTATTAAGCGTGATGACAATATATCCCCTTTGAAGTCATGCTGGTTCGTTTAATTCATAATCTGTTCGAGCTATTTCAACTTACTCCTCCTCGAGTTAAATTTAATCGCCTTGCTCAAGGCTGTTTGACTGAACTGAAAGCTGGGCTCTGCCGCCACGAACTCGTGTTTCATGAGCTCCTCCGCAGTTGGTCGTTTCTCAGAGTCGATAGTAAAGCACTTGGTCAAAAAGTCCTTCGCAATATCACTGACATCCTCTGGAATTGGCGGCGCTAGTTTCGTTTTGCCAATTTTGTAAATGGCACTGATGACAGCCTCATTCGACCACGGTCTCTGGCCCGCAAACATTTCAAGCATCACGCAGCCAAGTGACCAAATATCGACCTTCGCACTGTAACCTTGCTTCTTGTCCTCGACAATGCTGTGAATGACCTCAGGCGCCATCCAGAACACTGTCCCTTGCATGGACATCTCCGCATTGTTGCTGTAAATATCTTGCGATTTTTTGGATATTCCGAAGTCTGAGATCTTGCACGTCCCGTCGATTTCGAGCAATAAGTTGTCAGCCTTCAAGTCTCGATGGAGAATACCATTCTCATGGAGATATTTCAAGCCTTCAAGAACTTGGCGTGTGATAAACCGAACTAGTGGCTCATCAAACTTTCCGAACGATTTCAAGCAAGAAGAAATGGAGCCTCCAGCCACATACTCCAAGAACAAACTGTACGTTTGCTTTTTTTGCTCGAATCCCAAATATTGCACAATATTCAAATGGTCCAAGTCTTTCATAGTTTCCACTTCTTTGTGGAGGGCATCGAGGCCCTCTGATGCCGTAGCACTTCCGCTAACCACCACTTGCTTAACAGCAAGCATCTCACCAGTGGTAACATTGAGTGCCAAGTATACCGATCCGAATGATCCTCGTCCTATTAGCTCACCTTTGACCCAAGCGAACTCTTCGAGATCTCCGTTGACGTTATTTCTGATCCTGCTTACGAGACCCTTCTCAATCTTGTCAGACGTCACTTCAATGACCTTCTGGCCCCATAATTTTGTGTTGGCTCGGTGAAGGGCTGAGGGAGATGTCTTCGCGCTTTCCAGTTTGCCCAGATGGTCTCCAATTTTCTCCGCCCGTAGACTCGCTAAGCGCTTGATTCTCGCCTCGTTGGCAACAATTCGAATGGTCTTCATACGGCGGCGAAGTTTTGGCCCTTCCCCATAGAAAATTTCATCATCGCCTGTCTGCTCTGGCGTGTTTGCAGGCGGAATATTTGCGTTAGAAAATGTCCTTGAGATCGACACTTTCCTCGCTGCCGAACTTCCTGAGGGGAGCGCAGGTGTGGCAACAACATTAGGTGACTCCGGAGAAGTATCAATAATGGGTTTATCCAATATTGTATTTGGGAAATATCTCTCGAGATTGTTGTACACTTCTTCCACTGGAGGTCTGACGGGCATATGGTTCATCAATTCTGGCGGAACAATTTTGCTCGTAGGCTTCACAAAGAAATCTTCATCCTCATCATCGCTAGCTTCATTGTTATTCCTTGCAACAACGTCCGCATTGGCGGCATCACTTTTGGAAAGGGGCCTGGCAAAAAAGTCATCGTCTTCGTCGTCGCCATCGTCTGCTTGGTCGCTCCCATCTCCAGCTTTGTTGGAAAATTTATCAAAAGCGGGAGCGTCTTGGAAATCGAAATTCTCGGTGAAAACACCGACCTTGCCAGTTCCCTTAAAAGCTCCACGGCCAATAGAGCTCCTGAGGGAATCAAAGCTATCTAGTGACGCTTCATCTGATCTATTGGATACTGACAGCATAGCCAAACTTGATGCACTGAACTTTTTGTTCAATTTCAATGAGTTGGAAACTGTTGGAGGAGGGGGTGCTTTCCGCCTCGCCACGAACCCACTGCCACGATCAAACTCCAGGCCCGATGAAGGTGCTCGAGATGCTTGACCCTCAAGCTGCAATTCTGGCTTGGGAGCTGTCTTCTCATCCTTCAAAGCGTGTATTGTGGAAGCCGATATCGGGGAGACTGATGAGTCAGTAACTGACGACGAGTAAATATTTGGTATGAGTCTTGGGGCCTTGTTCTCCACTGGGTTTTGTCTTCTTTTATCAAAATCGATTTCCTTCCCTTCTCTCCTCAAAACGGAAAAAGACGTTGCTTGGTCCATCTTTAGTGGGTTCAACGATATGTTGTACACGGAATTCTGAATTTGAGCAGGGTTGAGAACAGGCTGTGCTCGGTTGACTGCGGTCGGAATCGTATTTTGAAGTTGTGCTCTCTTCATCTGCGGCATTGCAAGTTTCATGAGCTGGGCATTGTCGGGCTTCCCCTTAGAATGACCCCTAGCTGCCTCGTGTGTTTGCAAATTTGAGGATTGATCTTTAAAATTCAAGTAATCAACATTCTTTTCACGAGAATCTTGAAGCATATATTGCGGGGTCGCTGGATATATCTTCCCGTTATTCTCGCCACTAGTGTCAAAAGACTTAGAGTCTGAGGACGTGCTGGAAAAGGTACTCGTGCCTCGTGGTGAATCAATCAATTGCAGTAGCTTGATCTTGATAAAGAAATTTTGCTGCAACACCTGTTTGATTACTGCGTCGCTCATGGCATCACCTGGATCAGCATTGAAATCTGTGAGATGATAAGATATAGTTCCTATGTCTATAATTTCCAACGTCCTAAGGAAACTCAATTTCAACTGGTGAAGGTCATCGATATTTTGCATATCCACGTAAGTTGGGATAAAGGTAACATTATCACGCGTTAGCAATATGAGCTTTTTGTTCTCCGGCTCTCTCTGTTTAGCGATAGGAAAATACTTCGAGTCAATTGGGTGCTCATTGTTACTCTCGACGCTAGTTTTTCTTTGTTTGATGATTTCAACTGGAGATTGGACCTCCTCCACTCCCAAAAGACTGAAGCTTCTGGCAGAGTTTGGAGAAACTGTGGCATCCTCCTGTGTTTTGGGAAGAGAGTTCTGAGAGAGGGACGTCAAGCTTTTCGACGAGCTCTGAGACTTGCGGGGTTGGAGAGTTGGAATTCCATACAGACTTTTCCTGTGAGAAGCCTTTGTCGACGCAGGGGACGCTTGAACTTGTTTCACGATTCCTGCTGCCTTGTCCCCACCATACTTTCGCAATGTGCTGAAAAGACCACTTTTCCTTGAGCCTGCCGAGCTGCTAGTCAGCGATTCTGTTTTGGGTGTTAAAGGACTATCTTTGTTAGAATCAGTAGATGAAGTTCGGTGATGTTTCCTGAAAAATTTGTGTGAATGTGACAGGTCCTTCTTGATCGCAGAGGGTTCGACGTACGAGTATGGTCTCGGTTTAGTTGTCGACGTTGGCGTAGTCTGCGCCCAAAGCGTGGATGATGATTTTCTGTACTCTGATTTTAGAGCATCGTAGTCGGTGACCGCAAGCGTGGAATGCAGTGGCTCTTCGTTGTCCTGTTCTTCACGTAGCAAGGTGATGAACCTGTCCAACACCGAATTGTGGCCATCTACGCCCAACCGCTGGCTGAACTGTTTCCAGATGGTGGAAGAAGCATCATAATTGGCCAATTCAAGAAAACGATTCCCGGATATTTCGTTGCGGCGGAACGTCTCCTTCCACGATTCATTGAAACCATGGTAATCAAGCCAAGCCAACACGTTGCCCATCAGCCAACGATTCAGCGCATTTGTGTTGGTGGCTGTACTCATGGCGTACCTTACGAATCGCTGATGGTTGCTCTTCGCGGTAACAGTCGAGTTAGAGGTCACAGACGTAGTCGAAGACTCAGAGTTTTGTCTGTTGTGATCAATGCGCGGTTTGCGATCTGTTTCCCGCAGAGGGATCTTCTCCACGCTTAACGCCGGATGGGATAAAGGTTTCAGGTCTTGCGTGCGGCTGAGAGCTAGCAGGCTGGTACTGTAGTCGTAGTTGCCGATGATCTGGCCGATCACGTTCGAGGTGAGGGATGTCGCGAGCGACTTTTGGGGCAGCGACAGATGAAGCGACAGATGTAGCGACAGATGTAGCGTGTCCACTTCGTTGCTAGTGTGTTCCAGATCCAGTGGCAGTATTGGTTTTGGGTCCACAAACTCGCTGCTCAGATCGAAATCGGATATGCCGTGTTCCGGCCATTCTCTGGCAGGCGATACCTGTATTACAGAATCGTCTGCCTCTGAAAACAGGAACAGGGTGGAAACTGGCTGTGGCCAAGGATTGTGACTGCTGGGGATCAGCTCCTCTTTGCTTCTGTAGTCGTGTGCCCTATTTTCAAAGCTGCGGTCATGGCCGGGCAATGTCACCGGAAGCGCAGAAGGCTGGACAAGTCTGTTTGGTGAGCTTGCATTGCTCGATGACAGACCAGAAATCTCGTGTATAGGAGGGAAGAAGTCGAATGAGTCCGCCTCCTCATGTCTTTTGGAGATGGATTGCCG
The DNA here is from genome assembly GCA_030573355.1 of Helenozyma rhizophorensis. NCBI lineage: Eukaryota > Fungi > Ascomycota > Pichiomycetes > Serinales > Metschnikowiaceae > Helenozyma > Helenozyma rhizophorensis. The sequence goes on from JAJMDD010000009.1 coordinate 59,817, forward strand.
AGTAATAACGTCGTCGGATACAACTCTATGGGTCTGAGTATCCATAGCAGCCTTATCAACTGGTGTCCTTATTCGCTGGTTGTCGTAGCTCACCCAGCGGCGGTTGTTGAAACCGGACATTGGAAAAGTGTAGCCTTAAAATAGATCAATGTAGGTCAGATAAGTGTGCATCGAAGCGCGATACAGAGTGGTACGGCTGTGAATCGGGGCAGCTGTAGAATCACTTATCACCTTCGTCTCGAGGAGGTATTCGGAGAAAGTACAATGAGAATCTGGAAGTATTATTGTTGGATATGTTGCTGGGAGTTGGCGCCTAGAAACAGTCTTCATCTCACCATCTTTCGCGAACGAGTACAATATAGTAACAGAGCTCCTATAAGTCGGATTACGAGTAATTCAATATTCGAGCTTTCAATTTAGATATCGAGTCTGTAGTGGTGACTGAGTGTATTTCAACGAATTTTGAACGCATTTAAGGTTCTTTTAAGCACATTGCATGAACCTACATGAAGAACATACGGCGACGCAGTCTATTGCACGATAGTCCAATGTTTTGACGTCTGCAACAATATCGCAACCAAACTACCGCTTTGAATATTTGTATCTTCGTTTCCATGGCAGCAAAGCGTTGTGATTGCTTCGAAACCAGGCACACTTGCACTCAGGTTCCTTGCCGGAACCGCTCCTTGAGCTATCACAATACCAAATTGATAAGAGCGATTTTTCCGACAAAGACAGAAGAAACGCCATTATTCGCTTAAAATATTACTGTCAATCTCTTGAACCCGGTCGTACAATCCGACGACGTCAAGCGATTTGCACCCACTCAGTAGTGTACCTACATCATCTACATCGCGCGTCACTTCATAACGAATGACTTCGGTTCCCTTACTCCTACATGAAACCATAAGGGAACTACATACACTACACGAGTACACGCAGCTCGATGATGTGGAGAACTTCTCCAGCCTTCTACGATCCACCGTTCTCAATATATCGCGGCTTCTTAGCCTCAATGCGAATCACAACTCGCTCAAGTTATCATCAACAGCGTTTGACCTGGTCTCCCTCCTTCACTTCTCCAACTCAGCACCAGCTCCTCAGAATGACTTCACATACGCTAACATATTCCTGTTCATCAAGGACGACTCGGTAACTTCCGAATCGTCTTCTACATTGTTCACACAGCTACTCCAGCTATTAGCGGAAACTCACCACTCCGACCGGCGACCAGCACGCGTCAGGCTGTCCTACTCACAGATCATATCACGCTTTTCTGACCTCGTGCTGTTTTTCTTGAGTCTTCATAAACTGTCTGAACAAACTCTAGTCGATTACATTGCCAGGTGCTTCATGTATGAGTTCTCATACTTTTCAGGATTGGGTTCTCAAATCGACAATTCAGGATCCCACAGCAACACAGAACATATGGTCAAGGCTCTTGATAAGTTCATCCTGAGCTCGGCTGATGGTCTTGCTGCTCCGGAAATTGATTCGATTTTCAGCTACGATGCTTCCTCGCCCTCTCACGAGGCATTGAATTTCCAGTGTTCCGATGAAAACTTCACCCGGCTCTATCATATATTTCTTCAACTTTCGCTTTTCAAATCTCCCACCGCATTCCAGGAGAATGTCGTCCCGTATATTGAGGTCATGATCAATTTTTTCAAGCGGCTGTGCTCTATCGATCACTTTGAAGTCGATGATTTCGAAACTCAGGAGCAAAAGTTCAATACCCTTTACGCTTTTTTTGTTGGCAACGATGAAGGCGATGGCATCTTGCCCGCGTCTGTGCATGACTTAGCGGTGAAGATAATTGATGAAATTATCGACGCACCCACGCCATCGTCGCCCAATTATAATATTATCAAAGGCGAAACGGAGAACAATAGCCTCACTCGCATCAACACGCTGCTCTCTCGTGGGTATGCGAGAGATGAGATCATAGATCTTATATCGAACCTTGAGACAGTTATTTCCATTTTGAAGGAGTACGATTTGGACTTTGATTTCACGTTTCCTTCCACGTTTCACCACTATCTCTTTCTAGTATATGAAGAGCTTCCCGAGTTGGCAATTGACGCGGATTACGAATTCATAGACGTCATTGATGAGACAATAGGGGCCATCATTGACTTTGAAAGTCATGAGGATAGCGAAAACGAAGAAATACGCGGCATTGTTGCACAGTTGCATGAGCTACAATACGTGTTCACAGTAGTGAATGAGCTGCTGACACTATTGATGAGAACTGCAATTAAGGAAATCGCACACATCAACAGTTTCACGAAAGCGTTATTGAGAAGGTGGAATCACCGTACTATGGCCATTGCTCAACTTGAGGTTATTCGAACTGACGTCTTTACAATAGACTCCGACGCAATTGTTCTTAAGAAATTATTTCTGGCATGGTACGAGTCGACCATGAAATTCAAACATCTTCATGTCCAGGCTGCGAAATATAGTGACAAAAAAGCTCTTGCGTCGCATCTTAATTCATTTTGGATCAGAAAGATTATTGTTCTTGCGGAAGCTGCATCGAAGGTTGAAAATTTACGGGCCGGTTATATCCTCTCACATTGGAAAAAGAGGTTACACAATATATCTATCATGTTCCAAAAACTGGATGAATTTCACGATTCAAAGAGCCTTGCCGCGACTTTCACTCGAGTGTTAATCAGGTCAAGAGAACTCCAAGATCTCACAGAGAAGGCTGAAACTATGCGTACGCAATTTCAGTCTGCAGGTGACCGTGGTCTATTACTGGTATCCTTTCTGCTGTGGAAGTCAAAATTCATCGGCTCCTTTACCCATTCGGGAGTCGATTATACATTCCAGAAACTAGCCAAATTGAGTGAGCTCGAAAGGTATTATTTGATGAAGCGATCTTTCGCAATTTTGACCACCAAGAGCAAGGTTCAAAAATCATTCAAACAAATCACAAACATCAGAATTGATAATCTTAGGGCGAAGATTCTACATCATTGGAAGCAAAAACTGATGATGTTGGGCATGGAAGAATCATTTGGGAATCAAAGAGATTCCACATTAAAACTAGCAATTTTGAGACACTGGGATGAAAGCTCAAAGTTACGAAAGAAGGCGGATAATCTGTGTCACGCATCGCTTTTAAGAAGAAGCCTTCGTTCATGGAGGTTAATCACACTTCGCAGGCAGTTTCAAAAAGAGCTGGACTCTTTGCTATTAAAAAAACTGTTCAAAAACGTGCTACTCGAAAGACAAAGGAAAGCAATGACTCAATCAAAAGCCAGTGAGTTAGTGTTGTCGACCATTTCAGTTTGGAAGCGAAGAATGGCTGAAAGTGAGGGCCAAACTGCTTTGGCCAGCAAAACTCGTGAGCATTCTCTCGAAAACTGGGCGCTTTCAATTTGGGCGTCGAAACTCGCCTTGAATGAAGAGCTGGTCGTTGTCGCCGACCTCAATTTGCAAAGAAAATTTCTCATGAAAGCTAGAGGTGTTTATTTACGGTTGCAGGAAGCACTGTTTGGGACCACGAAGTTGCTCGGTGAGAAATTCGATCATCGGTTGCTACTCAAGGCCAGCTTGAGAAATTGGAAGGAAATCTACATAGAGCACCACGAACGCCAATGCCTTCAAGCTGCCAAATCTTTCCAGGCGAATGTTGCAGACAGAGGACATGTGGCTGTTTTCTTCCAGCATTGGAGGAGGGAAGCAGCAGCACTCAAGCTGAAAAAAATGCGATTGGAAAACCAATTGGCTGCCTTCCAGGATACTTGCACGTTAAAAAGGGATGTGTTTGGGCGCTGGATCAGCATGGGTGAAAGTCATCGCGAAGCTGCTTTCAGAAGCATCGAATTTTATGATGCCTTGTTAAAGAAGCGAATCATGTTGGTGTGGTATGAAAAGTACGTTTTGAAGGTCACTTATCTCTCTGAGCTTGCAGATGAGATTATCAATAAAAAAGACTACTCGAGATTAGTCGAAATATTGAGGAAATGGAACCTCCGATATCTCAAGAATGTTCGTTTAAGTCAACAAACGTGCGAAATGTTTATCGAAAAATGGGAGAAAGCTAAATTTCGATCTCTATTTGAAGTATGGCTACATAAGAGCACCCAACGTTCCCGAAACGACATTTACGAGGAAGCCAATTCTACATTCGGTAGCAATACTTCACCTTTAGCGAGAAAAAGTGAAAAGCCCAGTCCTGGAAGCAGTGCTTTGGTTACTACAAGTTACTTCAATACTCCCATCAAGAAACAAGTCGCGAGTCCATATACCCCAAGTGGACAAAGGACAAGTCCAACAAAGTTTCAAGAAACCAACCAAAGGATGAAATCCGATCGCATGGATGCATTGATTAGTCGTTACAGGCTTGCCAAGAACAAAAAAGGGAAATACCCGCTCAGAGAAGGCACTTGGCCACGGCTTTCTCCACCAAAGAGATTCAGTCTGCCTATGAATGTGCAGTCGAGGCCACCACCTGCTCCAAGATTTGACAACTCTTCCAGGAGCCCGTCTCCAGCCGCTACATCGTCTCCTTCGGTAGAACCAACGGCTTATGAGAGATTTGCTTCATACAGCAGCGACAATGAGGATTTGGATGTTTCATTGATTGATACAGCGAAAAAACTCCAAAAGATAAAACCTATCGTTGTACCGCAGGAAGAGGGTGACTATTCTAGCATCAAATATTCTTCTATCAGTAAACTCAAGGAAAGATTGGTGTCCAAAGCTGGCTCGCCGATAAGGGCATCATATGGGTGACACGTATAGTGTTGTTTAGTGTCCATTATAACGTCGCTCCACTTCATGGCTCGTTCTTCTTGGTCGGCACCCAAACAAAAGCGCTCATTCATAGTACTATATAAAAGTCCGTTTTGGTTCGAAGACTGATCATTAAATATATATTCGGTATCAGCCAAGTCAACTTTCAATGTATGGGTATAACTGTTAGCCATTTTGATTGTTCCCTAGCGCTAGCTTCTGGAGAGAGCTACACATCTTCTGGGTCGTCCTCAGTCACCACATGGTGCTCATTAACACCCTCAAGTTGATCAATTTCCTCATTCACAGCATCCCTCACCTCATCCGCATCGATACTTTTCAAGTCAGCAATGGCATTTTGGTGCTCTAGTTCAACGTCAACGGTAATCTGAGGAGAGTCTGGCTTGCTTTTCGGTTGATCCTCGACTATTTCTCCTTTCTCAAGAAAAACCGGCATTACATCCGGTTGAATACGTTCATAAACGCGCAAGTAATCCCTCAAGATGATGGAAGATCTCACAAATCTTTCCAAAGTGGCGAACCGCCCCTCTTTCATCTCTTCCCAAACTGCCGATGCGAGACTGGCTCTGAAATCGACATCAGTCAACAACTTTTGAGCGCTCAAGACGAATCCAATAGCGTTCACACCGGCGAAAGCTGGCACCAGGATGAGTTCATCCCAGTGACTCGCATCGTACACCAAGAAGTCCAGGGCTAAAGGTTTCCTGAAGTCCTTGTGGGTAATCAAGTAAGTGACATTATTCCACACTTTGGCTAACTCTTTCTCATCTTCGGTCTTATCATATACGATGTTGTCACTGTGCAACTCAGTAAATTTAGTTACTCCCGTCATACAAGCGGGAACGTCCATGTGAACCACCACCTTGCCCTGAAGTGCTTTCTCTTCTACCCGTCTATTCACATACTCGATGGCACCACCTCCGGGATAGTTGTAGCAGGAAGCGTACGCCATGTAAGTTGAGAGGGCAAAAGAGACCACAGTACTAGTGAACATAAGCACAATCAATAATTTGTGAGCGATCAGGCGGGATTTCTTCAACCAGAGACCCGCGAAACCGTTAGCAGCGAGCAAGGTGAATACCGGAATAACGTAAACGATGAATCGCCACTCCTTATGGGGTTGAAAAGACATGGTGGCCACGAACAAGATGGCAGATACCGCCAAAACACGGAGAGAATTCCTCGCTGGGTGTGTGACTATCAATCTTTTATCCTCTGTTAGTTTCATAGGAGTTCCGTCGTCGGCGGGGTCTGAGCGCAAACCTAACACAGCCAATATCAAAACGTGAGGGGGACGGAAGAAGTTGGTGATATACTTTGTGAAGTAGCTGAAATACGGTTCCGTTCCCCATGCTGCAGAATTGCCAGCAATGACGTTGAAGACGAAAGCCAGAAGTTCTGGAAGAACAGAATAGCCCCAGAAGTAGGAGTCCACGGTGTAAGTCGCAACTAAGCCCACAATAGACCCTGCAGCCAACATGAAGACATTGTGGAAGAGATTGGACTGTCCAAAGACGAGCGAGGATACAACGGCGATGGTGGTGGCAAAAATGCCCACTTCCAATCTGAACACAGTGCCGGCGAAGGCCAACCAAGTCAAGCCCGAAGTGTCTCCCACTATGAGCTTACTGAGTGCGTAATTGACCAAAGGGAGAACCACGAAATTGGGCAACGTTCTGGTAGCATAGAACAAGATATGGAACTGCGAAAGAAGCAAGAAGATGAAAGCGAAACCAACAAGACCCTTCTGTTTCGTCTTGCGCTCGCTGAATGCGATGCTGTCCACGGCCTTGCGGATAGATATAAGGCCCAAAACGTTGGCCACACCCAAAATAGCACGCACGATCAACTGGACATGTAGCTGGCCATGCAGACCGTCGGTGATAAAAGAAGAGCCGGTCAAAAGCGAATAGACAGAGTCAATGGCCTTGACCACACCGGCAATAGCCAAGCTTCCGAGGAAAGTCCGAGGGACCACGCCCGGGAACGAGTTGTGGTCGTAGTTCTCAAGGGCCAGCGTGGGGTAAACGCCGTGATTCAAGATGTCGTGAATGGCTTGCATGTTGAACGACTCCTCCACCTTGGTGTAGGGGGCAAGAATGAGATGGAACGCCACTATCGTGACGAGCAGCAATTCCACGATCCAGGTTCTCTTCATTGTAAAGAAGTAGTGAAGACCGACAGAGCCGTGCGCGCAGATGGAATATGCAAACGATCTGAAGATACCGCGAGACAGGCATAACGAATTGCCGCCACGGACATAAGTTCGCAGAGAAAAGTCACGGCAGTGGGCATTATGGACGATATTCCGGATTTGGTGGAAGAGCTTCCGTCAGACTTCAGCGTGAAACCGCAGTATCTCGCGACGGTGAATGACACCTCGGCCTACGAATACAAGGAGAAGCCTTCTCGCAAGATTCCAATCACTATCGTCACAGGCTATCTTGGAAGCGGCAAGTCCACGTTACTCGACGTCATTGGGAGGACCAGCAAGAAGCGGCTTGCCATCATCTTGAACGAGTTTGGAGACTCCGCAGCGATTGAAAAGTCCATCACTATTCAGGATGACCAAAAGGGTGCTGTTCAGGAATGGCTAGATTTGGGCAATGGGTGTCTCTGCTGCACGGTGAAGGACAACGGCGTCCAAGCGATTGAAAATTTGGTCGAAACGTCAAAGGACCGCATTGACTACATCTTACTAGAAACCACAGGCGTGGCTGACCCTGCGCCTATCGCCAAGATGTTCTGGCTCGACGAGGCGTTGGCCTCGTGCGTCTACATCGATGGAGTGGTGACAGTGGTGGATGCGTGCAACATTCTTCGGTGCTTAGATGACGTAGGAGGCCATTGGCACCGCTCCAACAAGCACATTCTACAAGATAGCGGCTTGGAGGTCACGGAAAAAGACATTGAGCGTGAAAACAGAATGCTTGAGGAAGGTGTTACAACTGCCCATCTTCAAATCGCACTTGCGGATACCATCTTGCTCAACAAGATCGATAAGGTGGATGAGCAACAAACGGCAGAACTCTGCGAGCGAATTCGCTCCATCAATGCCTCGTCTCCCGTGTGGCCCACGAGCTTCGGCGATATTGCATTGGAGAAAATCTTGGATTTGCATGCGTTCGAAGCGAACTCAATCAAGGCAACCAGCCTGGTGAGCATGGCCACCGGCTCCTCATTTCACGATGACCGCATCACGACCATTACTCTCGACTTTCCATTTTTTACGTCAGCAGAAGGTTTTGACAAAGTCGAAGCGCTCCTTCAAAGCATCCTTTGGGAAAACAAAGTGGATGGCAAGCCTGTGGAAGTGCATCGCGTGAAGGGCATCTTGGTGTGCGGCTCGGACGTTAGAGTGATACAGGGTGTGAGGGACACGTACGAGATCATTGAAAACGGCACACTACATCCAGATATCAACTGCAACAAAATCGTATTCATCGGGAAGTTGTTGGATAAAGACGGTCTTAGAAGAGAGTTAGATAGCCATTTGCAGTAATGAGAATTTTGGGTGCAATACATGTAGAATGTGCGCGCATCAACCCTCCGCAAAATATGGAAGGTAAGAAATGTGAGACAAAAAATTCAAAAAGCAGCATAAGCAGCCGCCGTTTAAAAGTTCAATTCGGAATGGCGACAGTGTCTCACCTCTTCAGCCAGCCTTCATTCGAAGGTTTGTGGGCGTTGTAAGAGCACAACTCGGTATGCGCACTCCCACAGAAATTTCAGCCCAAGATCATCAATTGACTGCAACAGCATGGCTGACGACAAAAAGCCCGAGCCCAAGCCCGAGCCCAAGCCCGCCAAAAAGGGCTGGTCCAACCCGGCGCTCAGAGCGATGGGTATACCCCGAATCTCCCTTCCGTCCAGAAACTGGATGATATTCTGGACCGTTTTGGCTTCCATCGGTGGAGGCATATACTACGACAAGCACCAACAGAAGCTCATCAGAGACAAGTACATGAAGCAAGTGGAAAGTCTAGGCCAAGAGATTTACACTTCCGAACGCCTTCCCCGCAAACTCACCATATTTATTGCTCCTCCTCCGGACGACTTTCTCGAAGAGTCTGTTCGTCATTTCCGCAGATACATCAAGCCCATCTTGAATGCTGCAGCGATAGACTACGACGTGTACACGGAGAATAGGCAGGGCGAGATCCGCTCCGAGGTTGCAGAAAAGGTGAGGCAGTTGAGAAGAGAGAGAATCGAGCAGGAACAGAAGAGCGAGGCCCATGCCAGAGAGGAGGCATACGCCAAGTCGTGGACCAAATTTTTCAAGGAGGACGTCCCCAAGGTGTTCCAGTTTCGCAAAGAGCCCGAGCCCGAGGTTTACGTTGCTCGTCACGAGTTGTACGACGTGAAGGATCTTGTGGGTCTTTACAGAGTGCTTGGCACAGTGCAACCTGTGAGAGACGATGTGGCGGATGAAGTATGCGGTGGAGTGATTTGTGTGGGTAGAGGCGCCTACAAGGAGTACGTGAACGGTATCCACGAGGGGCTCTTGGGCCCACTCGAGAAGCCCGAAGAGCCCGTGCAAGAGGCAGCCATAGACATCGTGCAAGAGGTTCGCGAGGGCGGAGAGCAGGAGGCTACAGAGAGTACAGAGAAGAAAGAAGAGCCGGACTCGGAGGATTTCGCCCAGAAAGAGGGCGAGGCAAAGCAGGAGCCCGTGCCCAAGGCCTACATCAGTGCCCAGCAGTATGCGCAAGGCGTGTTGGCGCCCGAGTTGGACCTCTCGCACACTGTGCGCAACGACAAGAACGTTCCTGTCTTGTTCGAGCAGCCGGTGTACGTGTTCCCTGTGCCCAAGCTCAGCGGCTTCCTCAAGATGCCGCAAAAAATCTACCGCTACTTCACGCTCCGCAACCTTGCGGACGACGTGGGCAAACACACCTTGACCGTCGTCGAGGGACGCAGCCGGCCGTTCGAGTTCAAAGACAAGTTCCTTGGCAAAGAGGAAGAATTGGACTGGCCCAAGAAATGGGTTGAGCGCGGCCGCACCAAGAACAGCGAGTGGGTGCAAGAGCTCGAGGTGGACGATCGCGTGACCCAGCGCATGAGGGTGTTTGGGGCCAAGTAGCATGTACATAGGCGTAATGCACAGATGCATAATGAGCGGTGTTGTCCGCGCTACAGTGACCCGAATACGCTACAATTACCACGAGTGCGCGGCATTCGTAAGTGAGACGTGGCCAAGCGAGGCGAAAAGAGGGTACACGCTCGTGATCACGGCAATCATTGGGCCCGTAATTGAGCCGTGATTTGTTGGAGCCCGTAATTCATTGGATCCTTGTGTTTCATGAGATCCCGTGATCTTGCTCAAATCCGCCGTGCTCGTGATCTTGCCCGTGATTTTGCAACACATCGCCAGCTCAGCAACCTACCAGAACCGGCAGTCCGAGACTACTCCTATGCGTGGTGCAGGAGACACCGCCTATAGTTCTGTCTGTAATGCATGCGACGTTGTTCCGAGACCGGACTAGTCGAGCGCAATGGGCCGAAGTCCGGCGCCGGTTATTGTCTGCGAGGCGTTGTAGGCATGATTTGCTACTGATAAGTGACACGGGCCGGCCCTGAAGCGGGCCGCAGATGACTCGCGGCGCGCGCGCCGTGATAGGCCAGAGATCAAGCCCAACGGCCCTGTGTGCCGGCCATGACTCAATGATTGCATCATGCCTGCAGCGCCGTTGCAAGCAGGCCATGGCATCGCAGCGTGGGGTAGCAGTATATAACCACAGGCGAATCACACGTAGTGGCCATCGAAAACACACACAATGGTCTTGCCCAACGAACCCGAATTCCAACAAGCCTACAACGAGTTGTACTCTGCCCTCGAGGACTCCACTCTCTTCACCGAGAAGCCCGAGTACAAGAAGGTGATCCCCGTGGTGTCCGTGCCCGAGAGAATCATCCAGTTCAGAGTGGCCTGGGAGAACGACAAGGGTGAGATTGAGGTGAACAACGGCTTCAGAGTCCAGTTCAACTCTGCGTTGGGCCCATACAAGGGTGGCTTGAGATTCCACCCCACCGTCAACCTCTCCATCTTGAAGTTCTTGGGCTACGAGCAGATCTTCAAGAACGCGCTTACCGGCTTGCTGATGGGCGGTGGTAAGGGTGGCTCTGACTTCAACCCCAAGAACAGATCCGACGGCGAGATCAGAAGATTCTGCGTCGCCTTCATGAGACAATTGGCCAGATACATCGGTGCCGACACCGACGTGCCTGCTGGTGACATTGGTGTGGGTGGCCGTGAGATCGGTTTCCTCTTCGGTGCCTACAAGCAGATGCAGAACAACTTCACCGGTGTGTTGACCGGTAAGGGCTTGACCTGGGGCGGTTCGCTCATCAGACCCGAGGCCACCGGTTACGGCTGTGTGTACTACGTGGAGAAGATGATCGAGAAGGCCACCCAGGGCAAGGAGACCTTTGCCGGCAAGAGAGTTGCCATCTCTGGTTCCGGTAACGTTGCCCAGTACGCTGCCTTGAAGGTGATCGAGTTGGGCGGTACCGTGGTTTCCTTGTCCGACTCGAAGGGTGCCCTCATCGTCCAGGACGGTGTGACCCCCGAGCAGATTGCCCAGATCGGCGACGCCAAGATCAAGTTCCAGTCTCTCGAGCAGATCATCGGCGAGGCGTCGGCTTTCTCCGGTAAGAAGGTCGAGTACATCGCTGGCGCCCGCCCTTGGGTCCACGTTGGTCAGGTCGACGTTGCGTTGCCCTCTGCCACCCAGAACGAGGTTTCTGGCGAGGAGGCCAAGGCTCTCGTGGACGCCGGCTGCAAGTTCATTGCTGAGGGCTCCAACATGGGTTCCACCAAGGAGGCCATTGACATCTTCGAGGCCTCTAGAGCCGAGGGTGTTTGGTACGCCCCTGGTAAGGCTGCCAACTGCGGTGGTGTCGCTGTTTCCGGCTTGGAGATGGCCCAGAACTCCCAGAGAGTTCAGTGGACCTCCGAGGAGGTTGACGCCAAGTTGAAGAACATCATGTACACCTGCTTCGACAACTGTTACGAGACTGCTGTCAAGTACTCCTTGGACAAGGGCTCCGGCTTGCCTTCCTTGTTGAAGGGTGCGAACATTGCTGGTTTCGTCAAGGTCGCAGACGCTATGTTCAACCAGGGAGATGTCTTCTAAAGTCACGATTCAATTCTATAGTCATAAAAATGGGGTTTTAGCTAGCGTAGGTCTACGGACATCTCTACCTTCATGTACATAGTAAGATGACTACGAAAACTTCTATTGCACTCGAGCGAATTGGCACCTGGACTCAGCGACAGATTCAGAAAATACAGCAGAATAGGCACTTCGCACGGTTCCGTTTTGCAATTCTTGCACATTGGGTCTGCACGCTTAGCAGCATCAACATAACATCCATATCAGAATGGAGGACTTCGCTCTTCCCAACTTTGAGGCAGGTCTCCCAGCCTACTTTCCAGTCCATCTGAACTTCCGTGTCAATACAGATTTTGCTCAAATCCAGCTACTAGGTCAGATCGACTCCAAGCTACTGGCTATGAGAAAGGTTGGAGAGTCGTTTCTCTCAGATGTAAGCGAAAACCCTGACTTACTAAAAGATCCCAAATGCCTGGAGTTCCTCGAGAAGCAGGCCGATAGCTTCGCAAAGCTTCTGCTCTCTAAGTTCAAATTGCAGCTGCTTCAGAACACTTTGAAATCCGCCCACAGGGGCCTCGTGGAGAGCAGAAGACAAGAGCAGGACTTGAGTCTCGACAACTACCACGTTTACAAAGACGTGGTGAAGGAAAACTTCGCGGACTCTATTATTGCATCCCTTGATGAGAACGACAATTTCGATAACATTCTTCGAGCGGACCCCTCCTACCAATACTTCAAAAATGCACGCTTTGTCCTTCTGAACCCTGAAGACCCACTCCCAGATGATATGACAGACGAAGAGTTGGCCGTTGCCGGTGGAAAAATCTCGTTGAAGGACCCGTTGTCGCTCAACTACTTTGTTAACCCGATGATTTCTCGCAAGTGCAACCATGTGTACGAGAAAGAGCACATTCTTCGCCTGTTGGAGGGTCATTCGCAGATCAACTGTCCCGTCACGGGTTGCAGCGCACACTTGACGTCGAACGACCTTCGTGACGACAAGTTGATGACCTTGAGGGTAAAGGTGTACTTGGCTAATAAGAAGAGAGAGCAGCATCTGGCGGTGAGAATATGATCCAATTGGCGATGCAGATAAGGTGAATCTCTTGATGCCCTCCCCAGATTCTCGTCAATGGTGCTACATTGTACAACGAATGTTTCGGTCGCAAGGTCATTAACCCTCACCGAAGAACGCTTGCTAATCTTTTCCGTTCTTAGCGCAGTGCTAGCGAAGCTGGACTCACATGAGAGCTGGTATCGTCCTCACAGCGAGCAGAAACATCCGCTTCCAATTCCTATTTCGGCTTCATGGCCACAGCGTGCGTGGAGAGTTTATCGTAGAGAAATGAAGATTTCACAAGATGAAATGCCTTCTTTCATAGAATATAATCAAACAAACGTTTTCGCTAGCTCTCGGTATCCAAGCTTGGGCTATTTTTGTTCTGTCGCATTTATGATAAACCCGTGTAGTCTACTTATCTCTACTGCATGCTGCCTCCTATCACAACCTAAATGTCTGTTCAGTATAATAAGATACACCCAGCTGACGTGCCCGTTGTCGATCTTGATGATCCAGAGGATGATGTCCTCTTCAACGAGCAAAGAGACAACTTCATCAACTCGTTGGACTACGAGCAACCGTCTAACTCAGGGTTCATGGGAAAGATCCGCTCTTACTTCAACACCAGGGGATCACTTTCGTCATATGAGCTAGCGGGAGAGAGCGAAGGCTCCGACTTCTTCAATGTCAGCGATGATGATAGTGAAGAGAGAGGTCCCCGCGACAATCTACGAGATTATCACATCAAGAGACTCAACCAGAAACTCAACAGAACCATTTGGTTGTTTGCTGCCGGGATTATGTTTGTCGTGATTGTGTTGTTCTTCAACAGGAAGGCGTCGAAAGTGACCATTGAAAGTACCGGTAAACTAACTTACTCAAACTCGACTCACGAATTTCACAAAACGACCATCATGGTTTCTTTGGATGGGTTTCACCCCCACTACATCAGCTCCAAAGTCACTCCCACTATGCATAAGATGTTGTTAGAGGACTACGGTGCTCCCTATATGGTTCCCTCGTTCCCTTCATCGACTTTTCCCAATCACTGGACTCTCGTGACTGGTTTATACCCATCTGAGCACGGCATTGTAGGGAACACGTTTTTTGATCCCAAGCTTCACAAGCAGTTCATCAACACCGACCGCAAATTTGGATTGAATCCGGAATTCTGGCAGGGTGGAGAACCATTATGGACCACGGCAAAGAGACAGGGTGTGAAGTCCGCAGTCCACATGTGGCCTGGAAGCGAGGTCCCCACCGTTGGTGACAATGGGCCAATGGTAGTTGACAAATATAACGGAAGCGAGTTGCTTTCCTCAAAGGTCGACAGAGTCATCGGCTGGCTCGATGTTGCGGATATCGAGCATCGGCCAGAATTGGTATTGACGTATGTGCCTACCATCGACCAATTTGGACACAAGTTCGGTATTAGTGGTTCAAATTTAACAGATGCGTTGACCTATGTTGATGATTTTGTGGCGCTTATGAAACAGCGCTTGAATGAAAGGAATTTAGATGACATTGTGAACTTGATCATCGTGAGCGACCACGGCATGGCTGCAACTTCGAACGACAGGTTGTTGTTCCTCGACGATGTTGTCACAATGTCCAAGGTTGAGCATATTGACGGATGGCCCTTATTTGGCTTGAGACCTTACGCTTCCGTTCTGGTTGACGATGTGTTTGAGGAGATCAAAACTAAACTCGCTCAAATGGACGCTGGCGTGCGCGACAACTTTTCTCTTTACAGAGTTGAAGATATTCCCCCCGAATGGAACTTTGGGGGAAAGGTCACTGCTCACAAGTTCAACTACAGATTGGCTCCCATCTGGATCATACCCAATGTCGGCTACTCGATTACAACTCACAAGAAGTTCAGCGAAAACAACGAGGACTACTACCCTAAAGGTGTTCACGGTTACAACAACACTCACTTGTTGATGAGAGCTATTTTCCTTGGGCAGGGCCCCTATTTCAAAGAAAAGTTGACTGGCAAGAAAGTACTTCCATTCACCAATGTCAATGTGTACAATATTGTATGTGATACCTTGGGGATCGAGCCCAGTCCAAATAACGGCACCATGCTCTCCAGTTCTGAGTTTAGCATTTCAAATGACAACTCATTATCGGATAGCTGGAGAGACGAATTAACATTCCCAGACTTACCATATGCCGTGGAACATATTGTCCTGAATGCAACATATGACTTGTTATGGAGAAGACCAGCCGATGAGCCCAGTCCTTCGGAAACTTCAACGTTGTCAAGTTCCAATATATTCGAGTCGATGATCGAAGAAGAGTCGACACTCCTGAGTGTAACGCTGATATCGCTCCCAAAGCCTAGCGATTTCCTGGAGGATCCTACAACAACTCATACTTCCAGTACAACTTCAAAAGGTAGCATAGGAAAGCTCATTGATGACTTTGGTGACGTTGTTGAGGATGCAGAAGACGCAATTGAAGGGGCGATAGAAGATGCTGTGGATTTCGTGGAAGGGCTTTTCGGCGGGGAGGACAATTGAACTGTTCGATCAATGCACGGGTTATCTCTCATCGAATAGAATTCTTTGTAGATGTGGAATGGTATGCGATATCAAGTGCTCCCTTAGAGACGCTGAATCGTCGTCGAAGCTTCTCATAAAGGGCGAATTGGAATTTTCTTCGCGAAACAGCAGTAGCGATGGCAGAAGTGGGGAGTGCTCTGACTCGAACGAGTCTCGCTTGGGACGCGGGCTGTTAGCAGGGGTCTTTCTATCAAAGCACTCTTGGCATAATTTGACAATTGAAGCCTTAGGCATGTGTATGAATGCTTGCGATCTGGTCACGACAGGCCAGCTGTCGCGGATGATGCCTTCTATTTTCAAGATGAACAAATCTTCGTTTGAAGTAACTGCATTCTCCCACAAGCGGATGACTGTCGCCAGAAAACTTTCCGCCGATTCCGGGGTAGCAACGAAATCTGATGAAGATAGCCGTCCAAACAATTCATGCAAGACCAACGACCTTAGTTCTGGAAGCTCATACAAATTTGAGAGGAGTAGGAGCACGGAGTAATCGACCGTTGAGAGCAGCTGACTTGTTTTGTTTTGAAAGTCAATGGTTCCCGTGTAAAGGTAGAATAGTAATGCCCACACTGGTAAGTGTGGCTCTGGAACAAATAGAGCACTTGATCGAACCTCACTCATTCCGCTGTCGATTACTCTGCGGAAGTGTGGCCATCTCGCGAGCAAAATACTCCTATGAACCTTGATTCGTGACAAGCGTTCGTTCATGTTCAGCGCTTCATCGTAATCGATTTCTTCGTTGTCATCTTCGGAGGCATCCTTGTCCTCCGCAGTACGGAAAGTGATTATGTCAAAATCGGCGTATTTCTGGCTCAAGAACATCTGTTCATAATCAGAAACTAGAAGGGACGACTTAGGCTTCGCAGGCCCAATTCCAAGTCCAGAAAGATCGATCATCATCGTACATGATAAAAGGTAATTTGTCGCAACAGTGTCGGATTCGTCGCCGGAGTGCCCCACGATATATAGTTTCCCGTCGAAAACGAACGTGTGGCGCCACGTATAGTCGTCAGGATCGATATCCAGATTCTGAGACGAGAAGTGGGCTGAATTTCCCATGCGAATGAGTGGGACTCTCGAAAAAGATGTCAAATTCGTTTCAGTTACCGAAACATCATTGGAGTTTGTTGCAGATCCCCACAGAGGTAGTGTGACTTCTAATCTATTGCTTGGGTGTCCCAGGTCTAGCCACACGTACTCATAACTGTTGGGGTGACGGGCAGGAGATTCGAGATTTCCTAATTGTTCTTGCAACTTACCACCGAACAGATCCTGAAGATGACGTTGTAGCGAGCTAGATGGCCCATCTTTCATGTGCACATCCACCACACTCAAAGTTTCTAAATTCATATAGGTGATGTGATTTGTGACATGGTTCATCTCCCCATCTAGCCCACCAAATGTGTACAACTTGCCGTCGTGAACAGCGATCAGATGATCGAAGCGTGCCACGAACTCAATTGGACCCAGCCACGTGCCAGTTCCCATATCGTAGGTGTAGAGATCATTCAAAGGCGAAGAGTTCACAAGTCCCCCGCTCAAGTAGATGATTCGCTTATCTTCGGAGAGGCAGCAAGCATGCCGGGATCGTCTTGTCGGAGCGTTGACAAGAAACATCAGGCCTGCACTTTGCCATTGTCGGTTTTTCACAGAGTAGACCATCATCAGTGCATCTTTGCGCAAGGAATTGTCATTGGCCAGAGGTGTCAGCTCAGGAACTTCGTCATATGGAACTCCACCGAATACGAACACCATCCCGTCACCAATGTAAGTGCCCAGGTGGCCCTCTCGAAACAACCCAGGATGGCTAGAGTCAATTTCCCAAGTATTAGTCCTCACATTGTAGAGGTAGACGTTGGAATCTAGATTGTCGTTCTCATCGAATCCACCATACAAAAAGACGTAGTCTGTGTCTGGACAAGGTACTATCGTGGACTTGACATTATAGCGCGGGCACTCTCCATCCATCTGGCGGAGAGTGATGCATTTGCGAGACATTTTGAAGCACTCACAACTTCCCAAGGTCCCTGGTGTATGGTCCTAAGAGATTGTGGAGAAGTCGATGGTATCTTACATACAGGATATCTGGCTAAAGGTCACCAAGAAGAACTAACATGCCTACGATACGCAAATATCTCGATGACTTGATTGCAGAACTAATAATGACTCTCTAGCAACTAAGTATTCGCGGTTGAATTGGAGTATGTAATAGAATGCACCATCATGAAGTCAACGTCTATCAATAAATTGCGAAAGCACTTCTCTTGATGGTCAAACAATCACCAAGTTTCGTAAGGATCCTTGTCGACGGCACTGATCTCAATCTCCGCATCTGCGAGCTCCTTTGCCAATTTTTCTTTCATGACAGCCAAGTACGCCCTTTCTGTATTGGAGTGGTTGCACACCACGACCGAGGAGCCTGTCTCAGTGAAGTACAAGGCCTCATGATGCGAAAGCTCGCCAGTGTAGAAAAGGTCCGCCTTGACTCCTTTGAAAACGCCTCCACCGGATCCAGCACAGATCGCAATGGTCCGCACTAACTGTGACTTATCGTTTCTGGCGGGCGCAACCTGGACGTGTGACAACCCGAGTTCGCTCTTGATGGTCTCAACCAAAGTCTTCAATGCCACCGGTTCAGACAACGTAACGAGCCTCCCCATTCCGCAGTCTGCTTCCTGTGCATCGGGTTGTATCACCAGACGGCTCTGCTCCTTAAAGCGCTTCGAAATACCGTCCGCCAAGAAGTCGTTGACGCCTCCTTTGACGCTATCAACAGAGGTGTGTGGGCAGTAGACGCTGATGTTGTTCTGGATTAGCTTAATCAATGACTTCTGCTGTGGATCCTGCGTTGTGATGGACTTCAATCCACGGAAGATGAACGGATGATAGGCCAAGATAACGTTGACGTTTTTGCGAATGGCCTCATCTGCCACTGATTGAGTCAAGTCAATGGTCAAGAGAAGCTTACACTTGTCGGTGTCGTCAGATTCGCCAGCAGCATCGACTAGCAAGCCGGTATTGTCCCAAGACTTGTCAGCCAAATGCAAGGGATAGAGCTTTTGAACTATTGTTAGTAGCGAAGCAATGCACGCGTCCAAAGCACATACTGGCACTAGTGGCCCTGCTTACAGCTGCCTTCGAGGTTGGAGAAGGCATGAGTTGATGAAGAAAATGAAAAAGCTGCCCCGCAAAAAAGAATGCGCAAGCCCGGAATCGAACCGGGGGCCCAACGATGGCAACGTTGGATTTTACCACTAAACCACTTGCGCTTGGAAATGCCCCCTGCCAGAATTGAACTAGCGACCTTTGCATTACAAGTGCAACGCTCTACCACTAAGCTAAGGAGGCATCTCTTATAGGTGGCCGGACTTTTCGGTTTCACATCATACAGTGTGGTTCTAAGTTAATATTGGCGAGTTGGAGATGGCTGAGCAATTTTACGATGTCAGAAAAAGTGGTGATATCCTTCTGGGCGGCTGCGAAATACACGCACGCCCAGAAGCCGGCACTAGGCGTAATAGTTTCCGTGTTTCTACCTTATGCCTGCACCTGTCTTACATTACGAAAAAATCATCTTCAAGATCCACCCGTCGACCATGAACTTCCTCAGGTCTATAGCTTTGGCGCCTCCAAAGTTATTTGGGGGCCTCGGTACAAGAGCTTTCTCGTGCAGCAACACCAACTTGGCTGAAAAGTACTACAAAATCACCAAGTACGCCAAGCCAATCGACACCACAGTTTACTCTGAGGGCGACGCTATTCCCTTTGGTAGAGGTGTTCCAAGAACGAAGCCGTTGTACCCACAATACTCATATGAAGCCATGTTTTTCAAGAGGCAGAACAGAGGCTTGTACGGTGGGTTGCAGCGCAAGAGATCCAAAACATGCTCAGAAGCAGGTAACAAGACCACCAGAGCGCACTTGCCCAACATTGTGAAAGCCAAGCTATGGTCAGAAACGCTAAATAAGCAAATCCTGACGCGTGTTTCCACTAGATTATTGCGTACCGTCACGAAAGAAGGTGGCTTGGATAAGTACTTGCTCAAAGACAAGCCTGCGCGCATCAAGACCATGGGTTTGAAGGGCTGGAGGTTGAGGTACGACATTTTGAAGAAGCAAGAGTTGGAGCGCATTTCGGAAGGCTGCGATAAGACCGTCTACCATGTCCTGGAATCAGGGCGCAAGATTACTGTGGGCAGAAAGAAGCTCTTGAAGTCCTTGTACCCATACGTGTTCAGAGACAACTACGAGCCAATTGACTGGAATCAATTTCTCAAGGACCACACTCTCCTAACGACTGAAGAGCTCGTTCAGAAGTTGGAGCATTATGGCTTCGACTTTGGGCCAATTACAGTTTAACTTGTACATAGCATAAATGAAGTCCTTCCTTGTTGACAAGAGAGCCAACCGCTCTATGACTGGGATCCTTCCATTGTTCTCTCCCCATTGAATCTTCCCCTGAATTTTCTCTTACTACTTAATATCGTCGCTCAGCTTCACCGCGACGATGAGGTAGCTGCAAGTAAGGTGAATGTGCCCCCAGAAGAACCAGGGGATTTTACTTAAATAATATGGACGATACCAAAAACGCCAGCCAATACTATTCACGCTCTTCGTGGCATGACAACGTCTGAAGCTGCTTCTACTGATACCTCAACTTCACATTTGGCAGTCACGAGCGCACGTGCACCACTCACACCATAACGTTCGTGTAATACACAGTACCTCCAACACGAGTCACGTGCACAATATCTCCTCTCCTGCACGCGTGGGAGGTGTCGCACGGAAAAATTTTCAACATCTCACGGAGCTTAATCTCTTTCTTGATACAACACAGACAAAAATGGCTAAATCTGGTATGTCTTTAAAGCCCAAACTGAAGAAATATAACTAGTGGGATGAAGCTCACGATCGAACGTGATGAAAATTAGATCCCCTCATCCATCTGTTCCGTGGTTCCTGGTCTACGACCTCTCAAGATGTGAATCCCCTAATCTCCTAAGGAAGAACATCCCCATCGCCTTTACGTTTCAATTCCAATACCGAGCATGTCATTCTTTACATCCTTGCTGCGCTCAGCGCTTCCTTATTCAAGTCCATTCCATTCGACCAACCAAGAACATTTTCCACTATTTCTTTCTCATCGAAGTACGAATTTATACTAACATCAGGTATTGCTGTCGGCTTGAACAAGGGTCACAAGGTCACCGCTAAGGAGGTTGCTCCTAAGATCTCTTACAGAAAGGGTGCTCTCTCCAAGAGAACCGCTTTCGTCAGAAGCATCGTTTCTGAGGTGTCTGGCTTGGCTCCTTACGAGAGAAGATTGATCGAGTTGATCAGAAACGCCAGCGAGAAGAGAGCTAAGAAGTTGGCTAAGAAGAGATTGGGTACTCACAAGAGAGCCTTGAGAAAGGTCGAGGAGATCAACAACATCATTGCTGAGTCCAGAAGACACTAAGTTTTCATCCATCATCTTTACATAGTGTAATGCTAATACGTTGACATACGGCGTGTAGATGCTTTGCGGACCGTAGAAGCTTTCAGATCCGAAAGAAGCACCTCGTGAGTGACAAAGATCAGGCAGAATAATGATGAGCATCCTGCTATAAGCATATCTAAGGCTTTTCCTAGTATCCTGCTAAGCGAAACTCTTAAAAACGCTTCTTCACAACTTTGACTTCAGTCTTCTATCAAAGCTTCTAGTAGGGTGTTTCCCACGATGAAGATTCAACTACTTATCCTGCACACACTAATACAAATTTCTACCCACCATGTTCAGCTTGGCTTCAGTGAGTCGTGCTCTCACGAGCTTCCGCCCGGCAGTCGCTAGGCCCGCTATAAGCAATGCTGTTTTTGCCACGACGCAATTTCTTCCAATGAGAACTTTCAAGGTCAGAACATCCGTGAAGAAGTTCTGTAAGGACTGCTACATGGTGAGAAGGAAGGGCAGAGTCTACGTTTACTGCAAGTCGAACGGCAAGCACAAGCAGAGACAGGGTTGAAGACAGTTTCAAATCAACGGCATCTTATTTTCGTGATACAGATGGCAGGCTGGAGAGAACATTTAGATGGAGACCTGACCCATGAAGCAGGTCTGTGAACGGGAGTTCTTGTACATAGACGTTATTCTATCTTATACAATGCATGAATGATTTAGCGTTGGGATGCTTCAGCTGCTGCTGCTGCCTGAGCAAATTTGACCGCTCTCGTAGTCGGACCAGGAACCCGTGAACTTGCAGGGTCGCGATACGACAGCCGGCCCTCCAAATTCGGCCGTTCTCTCAGGTAATTCAGATCAACACTCTGCCTCTGTTGCTCCTGCTGCTGATAAATTTTTAGCGATACACTCGTTGAGGAACTCAGAAGGAGTGCGTCCTGCCAGAGCCTGCTCACCATCCCTGATTTTTCTTCTTCCCTCTCTTCCCACTTTGGAGCAAAGTCTTTGAAGGTGTTGGCATTCACCGCCGTATAGTTTGCCTTTTTGGTATGCTTCTTCACCTCGATACGGGTTTGCCGTTCCACTCGGTTGAGTGTCTCTGCAACCGGGTTCGAGTGGCGTCTAACATTCAAGTATTCTCTGTTGAGCCTCTCAAACTCCGTACGAGATTGAATTGAATTTTGGTGACCCGATTGAATAAGCAACAACAAGTTGGTGACACTCAAGGGGTCAGAGGGCTGAGGTGCCTCTCGAGGCGCGGAGTCTGGTGACTGAAGATTCTGTCGAGGAACGTCCCTCATGTTGATCATGCTGTTGTTGTTATTGTGAGAGAACATGAGTTTGTTTAACGACAAATTGGAGAAGTTTCCAAGTTGAGTTGCGTCGAGGTTGGGTGCAACATCCATCAAAGAGTTCTCTCGTTGGAGCCAGAGCCGCTGCTGCGTCCTTGTTTCGATGCTATTTCCGGGCGCATTCAGACTGCTGCTGAGGTAGCTGGCGAAATTTTTTGCGGTGTCTGAGTCATCTAGTTTGCTTTCACTGCCTGCTTGACTCCGCTGCTGCTTCATGGAGCTAACAAACTGGCTATTATTCCGCTGTAGGTTGCAGAAGATGGTTTGATGCGGTTGATAAGAGCTTTGGGTGACATTTGCGCGGGTCACGGTGGGCTCAGATTCGGACCCTCTTGCCGCTTCCTTCCTCAGCTGGAATACAATGCCACTTGATCTCTCAGATGCATTCTTCAACAGGTCAGCCTCATCAGCTGAAGAAAGGTAACCTTTGGGCTCGCGGTCAATTTTCCGGGTGAGTCCTGTGGATTGTGACAATAGCATTGAACCACCATATAAGTTTTTGGACGCAAGATCATCTGACAGGCTGTCATGATCAATGTATGGCTTCGCGGGCTGGCTCATTTCGAACTCTCCATTCAGTGTTCCAGTACTTAATTCCTCTTGCTGTGGATGGAAGGTCAGCTTTTTTTGTCCGTTCGAGATGCTGCTGGATCCGTCGTCTGATCCCCCACTCACATCTTCATAGTCGTCGAATGCCCTGTCTTCGTTAAGCCTTAAAATTGCTCTCCCTCGCTTTGTGCTGGTCTTGATGCCTGTGGGCTGTGAATTCAAACCCTTAAGCGAATTGTTCGACTTCGAGGACCTTATGGACTGGTCCAGTTGCGTCTTAGGCAAGCCCGGGGCACCGTTCTTTGCCGAGCTGTTCAGTACGGTCTTGCGAAGGCCGTATTGTTTCAACGAGTTGTTCAGTGTGGTCTTGGTCAATTGTGCTAGCTGGCCCACGGCTCGGAGCGAGCTGCTCTGCATCGTAGCGGTGAGTGGCTGAAGGCCCGTAAGCCTGGTGTATGAGCGATTGTTACGTTTCACGCGGCTCCTCGAAATGCCATCTGTGGACTTGGAGCGATTCAAATTCGGTCTAATGGGTGTAGCCGATGTAGATAGTCTAACGGGAATTTTTGTATGCGACTGCGAGCGAGTATGGCTTTTTCGCTGGGGTTTCTTGGAGTTCGGCGGTGGTGTTTTTGAATTCGAGTTCCGACTTGGTGGCCTCTGGATCGAGCCGCCGTCTTCGGGATCCGGAAGTCGGGATTCGGTGGTGGTCGGATTGGGCGACGACATGGTTTGATTTGGTTTTAGAGAAGCAGAGTATTCATGCCCAGATGCTGGTACCGGATCTAGTGAAATTCGTCCAAGTTCAACCGGAAGATTTGACGTATTGCAGATCGAACGTTGCCACGAGTTTCGCTAAATTTCAGAACTATGCACGATGGTGTGGGGCATTAAAGGAGGTACTGATGTATAGGTCAGAGACCATGTTGTAAGAAGATACTCCATCTATCATACATTCTACATTATAGCGATCTGGTCCTATGGTGTTTTGTAACAATCCGTATCTTCAATTTGGTCATCCTTTTAACATCCTCCCACGTCTATTAATATACAATCACTCAGGCACGCGAAACCGGAGTTGTTGGCCCTCGTTATAAATGCGGTGCAAGGCTAGTTCAAATTCTCCCGTAGCCTTAAGCTCCATGTACTTTTCGTATAAGCGTAATGCTGTCCTCGCATCCTCGATAGAGTCATGATTCTTGGTTTGTACCGACTCCTTTAGCACGCTATATGCCAAAAACTTTAAGCTCAACATTCTTCGGAAGGCCGGCAAGTAATAAAATTCGATAGTATCTCGAATCTGAGCCTTGGGGACTTGCAAGTTGATGCAGCGGAAATCGCTTTTTAGTCCGTGCCCCACGAAAACACATCCAATATTCAAGAGTAGCCACAACCGCCTGTATGCTGTTTGCAAAGTCACAAGTGTCTTCCGTGATACGGAAGGGTCCAAGTCTCCAGTCTCAATTCCAGAAAATGTGGTCAAGTAGTCGTAGATGGGTTTGGTGTGGACAATGTAGTCATCAATGAATGGCAAGCCATGCTTCAGGCCCTGGTCGCCTCGTAATGCTGACACTCTTGCGAGAGACAACAAGGTTGGCCGTACAAGATTCTTCACCCCAGTGTAACTCACCTCGGTTATTTCGGGACGGAGAGAGACAAACTCTGCGTCTATTGCAACAAGAGAACCACAACGCGGTGCTTCTTCTTCTGTTAGAAGCTCATATTCCTTTTGGAAACCCTCTCGTATCCCACATGCAAAGTGGTCTCTGAATAAAATGGAGTCGTTTATCTCGTATCTGCGGAACAATTCTTTCTCAAAATATTGAAATCTTTGATTCCTTGCGTCCTCCACGTTGTGGTACACAAGAATGACTGGCTTCTTCCAAGAATATGAGATGTTCAAAACTTCCTCTTCTGGAATTGGCATAACCAAAAAGTCGTTAAACAAAAACCATTGGTCTTCACCCAGAGCAGGCGACTTCACTTTCACATATGATACGAGGTTGTGGCGGCCAGATGTCAGCGCTCCACCGTGGCTTATCTGGCAAACATATCCTTGAAGCTCATATCTCTCCGCTTTCTGACTGAATTGGGTGATGACGGGTTTCATAATTATCTTTCCTGTGTTGCCGGTCGTTTTGTAAAATTCCGGTACAAGCCATTTCTTGAAGCTCTTGATCAACGCAAATTCTTGGTCTGAAAAAGGCATATTGATCAGAAGAACTGGTCCCAATCTGTACAAGGAAAGCTTGACGTCCATATGATATGGGTTGGAGCTCGAAGGAGGGAAAGCCCTCACCTGATTGAGTGTGTAGTCTAAGTAGGTGAGAAGAGTGTTGTTCTTCTTAGCCCCCAGTCCAAATCTATTATTGCCCATGATAGTGGACCTAGCAAGCACGCTAGACGGTGGAGTTACCAAATCCAAGGTTGCTTGGGTACTATACTGTTTGTCAAGCAATTCCCCTGAAGTTGACATGAAGTCCAACTCGAAATGCAATGCTGTCAAGTCTTGAACATTGCGATCAAATTGAATTTTGAAATCACTAACGATGGACTCAATTAAGAACTTGTTGAACATCATTATGAGCTGTTGGAGCTCCGGTGCGCTCAACGATTTACCATCATCTTTGTTGATTAATCCATGAACTTTCGCGATATTGCTCTCACTCAAAATAGATGAAAAGTTGGACGTCCTCACGTTCCTGGAACCGGCATTGCGCATCATATCGTAGAGATAGGCTAGCTCGTTCAAAATGGAAGACCCTTGCAGATTAGCTTTTGCACAAATTGTTTCTTTGTCATTGGGAAGGTACTCTTGCAGCAAGCTCTCCGTGACTGTGTTGTAAAAGACAGGTATGTACCGGTATAACTGCAACAACAGATTCACATACGAATTGTCCAAATGATTCTCGAGACCAGCGAGGAGACCATTCGATTGATTGTAGTAGTCAAAGTCAAAGTCGTCAACTCCAAACTTCGAATAATGGATATCGAGCTTTGTATAACATGAGGGAACTCTGTTCTCCACCGCAGACTTGAACTGAAATATCGTGTCCTCGTTTCTTATACTGTCATCAAATGACAGATTGATTGCGTCATTATCATTATCATTAAAGTCGTTGAAAGTAGGCGTGCTCATAAGTCCTGGGGAGCTCGTATCGGCACCTCGACTTCCAAGAAGTGAGGGGACAGGCGAGGAAGTCATGCTCCTTTCGCTGATAAATTTAGGTATTAAGCTGGTCTTGGTGATTCGTTTGTTGCTTTTCAAGTGGGTATTGACTTTCAATGGTTCATATGCTTTCAAGACGTATCGTGGACCGTACTTGTTCTTATCGTACGCGTGAAACCCCGGCGGAACGTCGATGTCGATCTTGTGTGGCAATTTTGCCAACTCCTTGGTGAATATCATATCTGTGGGAAAGTTGGATGCTAAGTATTCTTTGTAATAAGGCATGCCGATTGCATTCAAGGGCACTTTATCGTCAAGACCAATTGGATTCGTCACGATCTCTGCTGTAACATCAGGACGATCAAGTGCTGAAGGAAAGTTTGCAAAGTTTGTGCTCGTGGAAGTGTTCATTGACCAAAGATGCATATTTTTGAAGCCATCGCTGAAACAAAGGTATTCTCCATTCTCGCTGACATCAAGACTCGATAAGTAGGAACTGGTTGGTGCACTTGCAGAATTCATACTTGTGCTTGGATCGGTCAAATCGGCCTGATACAAGTGCACTTCCAGCAGGTCGTACATATCGACAAATTGGATCTGACCAGTCGTTGAAGCGATGATAATGATGTTAGGCAACTTGGGGTGGAACTTCACGAAACTAGCACCCGCCGAGAACGGAATCGGAGAGAGCGCGCGCATCGTACGCAAGTCGTAAACGTTAACTAGGGGATCCACCATGTATTCAACCGAATTGGCTTGGCCGCCGTATCGCTTCGTACGAGCAGAATAGCCACATGTTGCAACATAGTTTCCCTTGACGTCTAAATCAGACAATAGACCATTGTGGCCCGAGAATGACTTAACAGTTTGGTTTGCAGTCGGATCGAATATTTCCAAGGAACCCAGGGAGTTACCCAATGTCAATAGCTTCGAGGAGTAATTTATGAATGAGAGATCTCCTCTGTGTTTGAAGGCCAGAATTTGAGATGGTTTGTTGAGATCCATTCGGAACAATGATGAATTCCCACCCACAATGATCTCATTTGAAGTGGAGTACGCCAAAGTCATGCACGTTAGGTTTCGAAAAACATCTGCTTCTACCTGAGGAACCATGCTCTCTGTAACAAACATATTCGACAATCCTCGACGCGAATTGAACGCAACTGATGAATTCAGGAGAGAAATAATTCCTTTTTGATGGTTCATCAATTGAATGATGGGTCCCCCGCTATTCTGGGTCTTGAACTTGGTGTATCTGTACAAAGACACATGACGAGTTTGCTGGAAAAGTTCATTCTCTTGTGTGGTGAAAGAAGACGTATAGCCCAGCGAGTCACCACACCAGATCAAATTGGACGTGTTGTCGAAAGTAAGGGATGTAATTTGAGGAACTTCGAAGTCCAAGGGCGACGGCCCCGATCTGGCGGTTGCTGGGATCCTCGAGACCTGTTTGTTAGCGCACAATTGTACATTTCAATGCTTCAACATACTTCTCCCCAACCATCCATTGCTTGGACGTAAAAGGTTGTTTGTGAGGTTGATGTATAAATGTCGTGCGCGGATCACTTTACCAGTGGAATCAACTTGACGCCATCCAGACATACCAGTTGCAGACATACCGGCCGTATATGAGGAATCACCGCCACATTTCCTTAGTAATGGGTACAAGGCACGCTGATTCTACTCCACGCCGAGTGTCTTGGTGATGATACAGATCATCACGTGATTTGAGCTTAAAAGCGCTAGAGGTTGTCTTCTGCTCCCCGACAGAACTGCCAAACCTCATGCGAGCAATTCCATCTGTTTGTGTGTAGTTATCATAGCA
Source organism: Helenozyma rhizophorensis (assembly GCA_030573355.1). Classification (NCBI taxonomy): domain Eukaryota; kingdom Fungi; phylum Ascomycota; class Pichiomycetes; order Serinales; family Metschnikowiaceae; genus Helenozyma; species Helenozyma rhizophorensis. The sequence goes on from JAJMDD010000009.1 coordinate 87,660, forward strand.
AATGTTGTGGTACCCAACGGACGTCAAACTTGACGCAAGTTTACGTCGCGCCCTGAATTTGCAACTTAAGTCTAATCTGCAACATCGAAAAACCGACTAGAGAGCTAGGGTTCGAGCCTCGAGAAATTTACTTCTGCAGAGTGAGATCCTATGTGCGGCTTGTGTCTACAAGATGACAACCTCGCCTTCCGCCATGTCTCAGACCTGAGATCTTAGCTAACTCTGCACTGATTGCGAATTACTGGAAGGATAACCATTACCATCCAGCAAAATCATTATGATACAATTTATATACGACTCCTATCTTGTTTACCTGACTGTGCCCGCTCATATCCGACGTAGATCGCGGAAAGACTTAGGTTCTTATCAGGTCAGGTGATGTAGGCTATATCGTTGATAAAGCTCAATTGCTAGAGCAAACTACTATTCTGTTCGTATGACATCATGCCTGACAGCTCACTTCTGAGGCTGAGAGCAGCTTCGCAACAATGACTCACGGGAGTGTGATCAATCTCACGCACGTGATGACACTCGATAAGACGCCACCACCGCTACGAAAATTATTTAGTCAGCAGGCTCGGGAAGAGAAGAATACTTGAACTGAAAGACACGTGCGGGCGATTCACGACTTTGTTGCCGCTACAATGGCTCGCCCATATCGATTGCGTATCACGAAAAGTTGAGTAAACAGGCATGGCTCGTAACCGCGATAACCCCCGGATATCGCGCTCCATGACCCAGTGTGTATCTGTGTTATCGATCTATATAAAGCGCACCTAGTCGCATTGCTGTGGTTATGTAATTACTTTCTTATAACAACCTTCTTTTTACTAGGTGGACCAACATCTCCCTACACATCAATTCCCCCAATTACTCCGAGCGTCATGTTTAAGGCTTTCTCTTCTGGCTGGTTCAGAAAGGCTGACAAGCCTGTCCCTTCGTCCGAGGACACTCCTTCTACCTTCACGGTACTCGGCAGAGGCGACGCTCAATTGTACTGTGTTTCGATGACAGACGACGCCGAGGAATTCGTCGACATCGAATACAGAAAGTTGTCATACGCCGAGGTGGCGTCCATGTCTAAAAACAAGCAGCAGACATCCAAGGTGCCCATGGCCACTCCCAAAGCCAGCCGTGTGAACAAGAATCAGTTCGAGGTCTTGGCTGAGGCTGAAGACGACGATTTGACCAGTCACTTGGCGCCGGAGAAGATGAAGTCCAACAACTACTTCTCCAAAAATAAGGTCTACAAAGAGGCCGACAAGACTAGAAAGAAGAGAGGAAAGTATGTCCTCCCAGTAAGGTATTAATTTATAGGCAGCTTCATCTAATCGTATAAAAGCGCCACTATGGTGTGTAGATCTATAACGAGCCCTACCCTGGTCGATAATTATTTTTCTTTTTCTTTTGATTAATGATTCAATTGCACGTTGTTGCTCTCATGTCATTCGTCTCCACTTCGGATAGGGGAGTCATTAGTTCCCCGAGAATTGCTTGCTTACGGATCATGGTTATGATTGCTTGTTTACGCTCGCTCGTTATCGTTATCTGTGGGGTCGCGGTTGGCGATAACGATAAGCGGAATCGGTACGACACTTATGAAGCATCGTTTCGAGAAAGAAAGGAGGGGAGGCAGCATCAACATGCGCCTCAGAGTATTGGCAACGATGATGTTTGGTTATTTGGCAATTTGGCAACGTGGACTGACCCCATGACCAACGTGGGCCCTGTACGGCACACAGTCGAGACAGGAACACGGTTCTCAACCGTGGTATCAATCGCACGCGCAAGGTCATTCACGCACTGCCCAAACGGGAAGCCCAAAAAAAAGTATCGCAAAAAGAACTCCGATACCGGGAGTCGAACCCGGGTTTGCTCGGTGAAAGCGAACCGTGATAGCCGTTACACTATATCGGAGATTTCTATCAAAATTTGGTGTCGTGTTAATATACAATTCTCATATGTCTAATAGATAGGCAGGCTGCAATAGACCATGGACCCATGGGAACAGTGACCTTCATTTTCTAAATGGGCCGGTACTGCGCTCAACTCTGTACCTCAACCCAATCACAGCTCGCCCAGGAGTGTCCTCTGGCCACGATGAACGCCAGGTAGTTCAAATTATGACCATCTATATCATCACTGAAACCGAGAAATAAGTAATGGGGTGGTATGGATATCAGGTCAACGTGTCATTTGAGTGCTTTCGGAAATCTCCAATGTCAATTCCATTTTGCTTTGAATTTCGGGGTACGCTCGCTGATACCACGAGCCTACCGAACAATAGAGAGAATTACTCCCTCGAAACACAGACAGCTAAAGGTAAATATGAAACGTCTTATCTGCAACTCAGATCAAGATGCATGAGGGGGTTCCGCCCGTCAGGCACGCGCAGCTATCTCTGCTTTCCACATTGGGATCTGTAAGGAACTCTCAAGTGGTTAATGGAATTTTACGAGCTCATCTGCACAATTGTGTAGATCGTTACATGCTAGACGTATCTCAGATGTTTGAATGTGTGATTTTGAACTCCATTCGTTCGTCAAAGGAAAGTTGAGGACCCGACCATTGCCTGATGCCACAGCGACAGAAACTACTTAAGCAGCTTGGTATGGACTGAAGAGAAGAACATCCTCATCAGATTCAACAGTCAACCATGAAAATCTCTCACTCAATTCTCATTCCCATTCTTGCCTCGATCGCCTTGGCAGCACCAACTCCATCTCCCGACATTGACGAAAGTACCTCCAATTCGACCGTTCCATTGGATATCCTCAAGAGGGAAGCTGAAGCTCACTGGATCACTCTCAAGGACGGACATCCAATCTACAAGAGAGAGGCTGACGCTGAAGCTCATTGGATCACTCTCAAGAATGGGCACCCCATTTATAAGAGAGAAGCGGAAGCCGAGGCGGACGCCCATTGGATTACTCTCAAGAACGGACACCCAATTTATAAGAGAGAGGCTGAAGCAGAGGCTGATGCTCATTGGATAACTCTCAAGAATGGGCACCCAATTTACAAGAGAGAGGCTGAAGCTGACGCCCATTGGATTACTCTCAAGAACGGACACCCCATTTATAAGAGAGAAGCTGAAGCTGATGCCCACTGGATTACTCTCAAGAACGGACACCCAATCTATAAGAGAGAGGCAGAAGCTGACGCGAACGCTGATGCCCACTGGATTACTCTCAAGAACGGACACCCCATTTACAAGAGAGAAGCGGAAGCTGACGCGAGCGCTGAAGCTCACTGGATAACTCTCAAGAACGGACACCCCATATACAAGAGAGAGGCTGAAGCTGACGCCCATTGGATTACTCTCAAGAACGGACACCCCATTTATAAGAGAGAGGCAGAAGCCGAGGCTGACGCTGATGCCCACTGGATTACTCTCAAGAACGGACACCCAATCTATAAGAGAGAGGCAGAAGCTGACGCAGAAGCTGACGCTCACTGGATTACTCTTAAGAACGGTCACCCCATTTATAAGAGAGAGGCTGACGCCGAAGCCTATCAGCCTTTGGAATCAGGCAAGTCAGATGAACTTCTCAAGTGAGATTGACCGCACTTGGTCATCAACTCAGCCTTTGTGGCCGGCCCTTCATTTTTCTTCTTTAGTGACCCTGCTCTCATTTTTTTCGCCAACTTTGTACTGAGAAATGCACATTATTCAAACACCAGATGAGTTGTAATGTGATCATAAGTGAGGTGTACCGAGACATTAAAATAAGGCGCAAATAAAGATCTACGACCTTGTGTCGAGGTAATAAAGGTGATCACACATCTCAATATTTATAATAAGACTTCCCTATCATGTGAAGGTTGAATGCCTCTGAAGTTGAACTGATTGTGATGTTAAGTACGCCAACATACAGTCTTGAGATGTGCTTAAAAATTGACCGCGACAATTAACTAAGTGACTAGACAAAACTCGATCTTGACAAAATGGAGAAAGAAAATCTTTTTGTTGCCGAAGATGAGGAAATGTCCGATTCGCCTTCTTCTGAACAATATCAGGATACTGTGGAAGCGCCAGAGGACGACCCTGTTATACGCTCGATTCCGTTGATTCACAGTCAGCTACCTGACAGAAACACGCAAACCCTTCATGTGCTTCAATTTGCTGGAAGACCCCACACCCGCGCATTCTCTTCAGACCATCTCAAGGCCTTGGTGAAGCGTGAAAGCAAAGTGGTTGAGTTGAAAGTTCCAATGGACACACAGAAGTTTTACGACGAGACGAGGACTGAAGAATTGGGACAGCGTGTCGAGCATGTTTCTCTTCGTGGAGTGCTCTGCGACACTAACGGAGGGCTCTACGTGGGTAATGTGGTCGAGAAAGATGGCCAAGCTCAGATCATGCTTATTCCTCTCGATAGCACCGCTCAGCTTAAGGCCCTGTTCAAATACATTGACGATATCGATACAGCCCGGACAGCTCAAGTAAGGCAAGAGTCTGTCGCGGAAGCAGGTAGACCAAGTGCAGTGCATGTACTTCAAACAGCATCGAAGCCGAGCGCTCAACTGGCGCTAGATGGTCAGTCTGCGGGGGGCTTCGGTTCCTGTTTGAAACACGTAAAGAAGTTCAATGAGGAGGAGTGGACAGCCCTCAGCTGGAGAAATGGCGAGGATAGTGCCAATGCAAAGTTGAAGCAGCAGTTGGATGGAGTTCTGACAGAACCAGTGTCTACAAAGACGCTTTTGGATGAATTTTTATAGGGCACTTGCGGGCATAGAGAATACAATATTGCATCAGTTAGCAGGAATGTAATACACTTTTGTGATCAGACAAAATTGCATGAGAGGAATACCTATCCTAGCACTTGTGTTCAATCTCTAAATACGTCGAAATATAGATCGGTATATTTTCTATCAGATTCTTCTGTTTGGCTTAATATGAAGTTCGCGACAATTTCTTAAAAATGTGCGAAGTATAGGAAGAAAGGTTCAATCGAAATCAATAATTACTTTCCTAAAAATCAGTTCCCGAAACCAAATGTGAGTAGATGGTAGTAGCCAGCAATAATCTTACAAAGGTTCAAGATTTGCTCTAGTCTCTATTATTAGCACCGTTGGCCCTCCGAAAACTTCGATATCCGATGAAGGCATCTCGTAGTTCCTGCAGTCTCTCATCGCTACCATATCCTCTCCACAATGGAAGACGATGGCTTGATACTCAATTTCGCTGCCCCTTCAGAGGGAGCGCCAATAAAAGAGTTACCCCAGAAGAATGTGAGAGTCACTGGTGGTCGCTGGAAGGAGAGACGGAATATGAAGCTCAAATTAGAGGGGAGAGAAAGAAGGCCTGGCTCTGGCGTTAACAGCATCGATGTTTCCAACGACAAGATGAAGCACTTGAAGGATAAAGCAGACAAGATGCTATCAGAGGCATTTCCCAAAAAGAAAGAGCAAAGACCTAGAGATCCCCCAAAGAAGCGTCAGACTGATGAGACGGTTGGAATTTCTGTCAAGCGAGTCAAATTTGCTGAAACTTCTGGTGAACGAGGCGGAAAGAATAACTCCTACGTGTCTTCATTGTTTACGTCTAACAAGACTGCCTCAACTTTGGAAGAGTCGGCTGCCGACCACACTGTTCACCAACCCTCGAACGCTCCACTTCAAGATGGAACGTTTGCTGGTTTGGGCCTCGACGATAAATTGGCTACACATTTAAAAACGAGCATGCGCTACTCCGCGCCCACCAAAGTGCAAAGAGCCGTCGTCCCAACGATGCTTCAGTCGCAGAACGATCTCTTCGTGAAGGCTCAGACTGGATCAGGAAAAACTTTAGCATTTTCTCTTCCCATTTTGCACAGGTTGATGTCTGAGCCCGACCAGATTAGCCGTACAAGTGGTTTGTTTGCCTTGATCTTAACTCCGACTCGAGAGTTGGCCACCCAGATATATTCTGTGTTGGAATCTGTCCTTCGTTGCCATCACCACCTCGTGCCAGGCATTGTGGTTGGTGGAGAGAAGAAAAAGTCCGAGAAAGCTCGCATCAGAAAGGGTGTCAACATTCTAGTGGCCACGCCCGGTCGATTAGCAGACCACTTGGAGAACACAACGTCTCTCGATGTTTCCCAAGTAAGATGGCTCATCATGGATGAAGGCGACCGTCTAGTAGAACTTGGATTTCAGGAAACCATCACAAAAATCACCGATCACTTGGCCCGCCAGTCAAAATTGTCCGCTCACAAATGGTCCGGCTTACCCACGCGAAGAGTTAATGTGTTATGTTCAGCTACGATGCCTGATGATGTCAAAAAGTTGGGAAGCACAGTCTTGAGCAATCCCCAAATGATCTCCATTGATCGCGAAGGAGCAGAACAGGAGAAGTTCGCTAGTGCGCCAGACCAATTGGTGCAAAAAGTAGTTGTGGTGCCTCCGAAATTACGTTTGGTGACACTCAGTGCTGTTATCAAAGGAATATCCAAGGAGGGTAAGGCAAGCCGCACTATTGTCTTCTTTTCGTGTTCCGACTCTGTCGACTTCCACTTTGACGCCTTCGCTCGAGGCGGCCGTGGAATTTCCAAGAAGAAGAAGGAGGAGCCAAAAGATGAAGATGAAGAGAAGAAAACCGTGGAGGAAGTTTGTGCATCGACTGCTCCGCAAATTGATAGCCAAACCGTTGTGTTCCGTTTGCACGGCTCGATGTCCCAGCAAATGCGTTCTTCTACACTTCAACAATTTGTCCAAGATGATGGACCTAACAAAGGGAAGCATCTTGTGCTTTTTTGCACTGATGTGGCATCTAGAGGTTTGGACTTGCCCAATGTCGCTCAGGTCGTGGAGTATGACCCTCCATTCTCTATCGATGACCATTTGCATCGTATCGGACGTTCTGCAAGAGTTGGCAAAAAGGGAGAGGCTATGCTCTTTCTTCTTCCAGGCGATGAGGAAGGTTACGTTGAGGGAAAGCTTCGCGTTGTTCACCCGAAAACTAATGGCTTACGGATCGTCAATTACGAAAACATTCTCAAACTGGGTTTTGCGGAGGAGGAGAAACCTTCAAACTCAAAGAAAGAAAAGGCCAAAAAGGATGAGAAGGCTAAGGAAGGTAAATGGGATATCCACGCGACAACATGGCATTTGGAAGTCGAACGTTGGCTCCTTGAGGACTCGTCTGCTCTTGACAAAGCTCTGAATGCATTTACTTCTCACATCAGAGCCTATGCGACCCACTTGTCATCTGAGAGAAACTACTTTAATGTGAAACTTTTGCACTTGGGTCACTTGGCGAAGTCGTTTGGGCTCCGTGAAACGCCGAAGAAACTCGGTCGTGGTAGCCAGTCCCACGCCGAGGTCAAAAAGAAAGAAAATCCAAAGAACAAAATGTTCCGCATGGCGAGAATGGCGGCCAAGGCCAATGCAGACGAGTTCAACTACTAATCGAAATAATCTGTATAATATAACACGAAACTTACTGGCCCAACAATCTCCATAGCTTGTGATTCTCCCCTAGCACGTAATACAAGGTCCTTTTTTGGTAGTAATCGGGAACAAGCTTGATGTTTTCAATCACATCATCAAGAAGGATCGCTTTTCCTACGTTGAGACCATCTCCAAGGCCCGGATGCGAAACATTCACCACATGAATATGGAAGTGGTAGTACGAAGGCTGATAGTGGACAAAAAGCCTAAGCTGGTCTCCGGGTAAACCGTACTTCTCACTCGTAACCAGCTTTATTTTCGCTCGAAGAGACTCCAAATATTCAACGTGCGACCCGTTCAAATCTCTTACACTAGAGATATCAGTACGATTCACAATGGTAATCAAATACATTGCTTCTATTGTTTGACGATCCCACTTCATGTCTGGGAGCAATACGAAGCCACTTTCCGCGTCTTTCTCATGATATACGAAGCTTTCGGACTCCTTTCCATGAAAGAGGATATTGTAAACCCATTGGATTCTCTCGCCTTTCTGTGTTTCGATGAAAGGTTTGACTATACTTTCATAATCTTCCTGACTCTCCTTCACCAAGTGATGAGCCTGAGAGGCATACTTTCTGATATGGGAGTCCGTTGCAGGGTAAATTAGATTGACTTTAACCCCAGGGTTGGTTTTAATATCTTGTGACAACGTGCCCAAGGACCAGAAGTAAATGTCATTGTTTTGGATGAGTTCTAGTTGCTCCACGAGGGAAGTTATATCAACATCATCGGCGACTGAAAATGCGGTTTTCTCGAAACTCACGATGGCATCATCTTCATTAATCTTTCCAAGTACAGCGAGCAGTTTCGTCTGAGAGTCTGTCTTGAGTATTCTGGTGAGCCGGAACTGATCTAACAAAGATTGTAGTGTCATTGTGCACTACGTGAGATGAGAGTGAAACCTCCAATTATCAAAGGTGACCAGTAGTTGGAAAAAATCTAATTGGCTTCACTGTAAACTTCTTCCTATCGTTATATTGACTGTCCGAACTAATCAATTACTCAAATACCTAAAATACCTCCCCATGCTCGAAAGGAAGGTCACTAACAACGTGGCCGTTGACAACCTGAACTTCTCTAGAAAAGTACTTGACCTTCTCGTCCGACAATCTGACCCTAACATCAGTGGATGTTCCCACGATGTCATCAATTCTCAATTTCTCATCGATCTTGAGCGAGACGCCAACCTCCTCATTGACTTTCGACTCGAGGCCAATACCAATGTCCGCAGAGAACTTAGAAGTCTCGACGCCGGCATAATCCGTCTTTGTAGATGTGTTGATTGTAAGTGGGTAGTCTGCCTTAATCGAACGCTTGAACAACGTCATGTTGGTCAAGGGGTTTTGAACATCCAACTCGAAAGAGGAAGCACCGATGAAGAACGCAGCAGCCAGAGTCTCTGACAACTCAGCTCCAGAACCGGGTGGACCAACAGGAGTAGTCTTGGTCGACTCCTGCTTAGTGAGAACGCCCACGGACGACGAGTTGGCCACAACATTGTAGATAGCAGTGCTGTTGTCAACCAAGGTGAACTTGAAAGAAGACGTGATGGTGCCCTCAACGGAAGTTCTGACCACAGTGTTCTTGACCTTGGGTTGCCATGGGCTGAACACAGGAGGCGCAACCACAACACCAGAGTCCAATTGAGAAGAGTTCGTTGAAACTACGGAACCGACCGCAGCGGCAACGAACAGGCTCTCCCACGCAAGAAAGTTGCCCGACACGAGCCAGGACCCACTCAAAAGATTAGTGACCGCAGAAGGGGGGTGGCCCACTGGAGGCGAACCACCAGTAGATGCATCGACAGGCGAAACAATGACAATGTCAAGAGTCTGCGGACCCTTCCAAAGCAAAGGCAACACGGCAATAAGGTCCACGTCGTAGGTGAAGCCAGAGAAGGAGCCCGAGTCCACGACCGGGGTCCACAACTTCTCGCCACCAGTGGTGATCTTGTCTGCGTGGAACAAAGTTGGCTTAGGCTGGACGGAGCCAGCATAAATGCCACCAACGAAGACGTTGAGCAGGCGAACGGGTCCGTTGCCATCAACAGGCTCGGCGACACCCGCAATGGAAGCCTTGTAAAACTCCACCTCGTCTTCCGAAGCGGATGCAAAAAGAGATACCTTGGCAGTGGTGACATTCGAGTTGAGCTGGGGCAAATCGACCGAAAACGACTCAGATGGAAGAGAAACGACCTTCTTCTGAAGAGCGTACACACTAGAAGCAGGGCCCACGCTAGTGAAGAGCGCAGAAGCAGACACCTGACCAGAAGCCACTGAAGCAGCAGAAGTGTCGTTGTACAACACCAACTCCAACGAAACACTCACAGGGGCATCGCCTGCTTCTAAAACAGCAAAAGTCACCTTCTGGTTTTCCTGGAACAAGCTCAAGTACTCGGTGATGTTCTTGGTAGTGGAGGAGACGACTGCAGCGTCCGCTCTAGCACCGGGTGTTGCCGAGCGCCAGATGGGGCTGCTGCCGACAGAAATTTCCACCACTGGGGAAGAAACAAAGGCAGGCTGGGCTTCGACGGAGAAGTTCAACGTCAAGTAGCCGCCGGTGAAGTTGAAAACTTCGGGCGCATGGAACTTGGTCTTCAAGCCGTCCGCGATGGTTGAGGCATTGAAGAGAAGATGCGATGAGGTGTACGCAGAGGGCGCAATTGGCACCTTGGGCACAATTTCAAAGACGCTCACCGGTGGGACAACGGGAGCTGGTGCAAGAAGCGCAAAAACAGGCACCAAGACCGAGGAGAAGGCGGTGCGGCCATATTGGTGGGCAGCGGCTGCGAGGAGTAATGCACCCAAGAGGCAATGGAGGAGGACCCTTTTTGCTGGACGCGACCTTCTAGACTCCACTTTGATGGGCGTATACACGCCGGCCTCAATATCCAAGTAATCTTTTCCAGTCAACTTAATCGTCATTTCGGCTTGCTTGACTCAAAACGGCAAAGCTTCTATTCATATATGGGGACCGGTGCGCCGTGCCATGCATGCAGTAGGATCGAAGATACGGCGCGCCGCTTAAAATTTCTCGGCCAACAGGTCCATGCCTCCATTGAAATATTGGGCCGGTCAAACCGTTCACTGTAGGACGCACATAGCCTCGGCTGCTTACGCCAACTTGAAGATTTGTGGATACTGGAAGGCGACGACAAGAAGATTTTGGCAATAGCGACACAGAATTTCCTGCTCGTAATGGCATCGGAAGGGCCGCGGAAAGGTCATCGGGCCGTAGCGAAAAGTCTTTCGCATGTGCGAGATCCACTTTCGGACTCCAATTGGCCCGAAACAGTGCACATTGTTACTTGCAGATCCACAGTTTATGCGTCAAGGGCAAGCTCATGCAAGAATCTGTCTACCAACATGATGTCACGATCGAAAGCATAGGACTTCAAATCCTCTCCGCCGCAGCCATCGAAGCTAATGCCGTCCAAGCCAGTAAAGTTGTCGTAAACCCCGTGCTTCTTGGCAAGATAGTAACGTATGTCATCTACCAACTCAATTGTGTCGGTGTCTTGTCTTTCTTTGATGCGCATCGCACTCTTTTGGATGCTCCCAAGTAGATCCTCTTTCATCAGTTCTTGGCCATAGATATAACCGAGATTGTGAGCAATGAGTTTTGTCATATGCTGTTCTAGTCTATAGCAGCGTGTCTGCCAGGATACTTCCAACCATTCGAACGCCGTGGCTCCACTATCTTTCCTGAGTTTCTCAAACGCAGACTTGGTGAAGTTGACTGAGGCGGCAAGGCTCAAAGCGCAGATCGACTTGAGTCGATCAATGCATAACTCCTCTGCCGCAAAAAGTAATTCCATGCACAAATGCGACGGAATGTCAATGAGAACATCGTAGTATAGATACTGTAACACGAGCTCGGTGACTTTTCTAGAAGTGGTGCTCATCGCAGGCTGAAGCACAGGTAAGTGCTCGATACCCAAAAGCGGGCGGTTTGTAACACCACAAGCACCTGGTACAATGGGTGACGCCGACTTCGAATGAAACATCTCAGAGCGGAACATTGTGGCGTAATACGTCGATCTGGACAACATGGCTCTGTGAACCGGGTAGTAAACAACAGAGTCCGTGTCAAGGTCAATCGAAGACAAAACCACGTCTGGAATCGCGGAGCTCAGTAGCAACTTCCCACGCAAGTCGTCTGCCAATAGAGCCTCTGCATCGATGTCTTCGAACGACACTTCCTCATCGAGCTTCACCTCCTGTAAATTATGGAAGATGTGGTCTATCATGAAGGTCTTCATTTCCTCGCGAGCATTATCGGCGATCAGGATCAGCGCCTTTTGTCTGAACTTAGCCCGCTCTCGAGCACCCGTCGGTGCCAATTGGAAGGCTTCTAGCAATTGTGCCAACTCAAGCTTTTCAGCAAGGTTCACTAGTTGTTCCAGCGGTGATTCGAGAGGAACCTGGTCTGTGCGAAGGTATATATAGTCGACTATAGCCTCGAAAATCGTCGGGTCAGAACATTCAGGTACCACTATGACAGGCTCCGTGGACCAGCTTCCGCCTTGGAAAAGCTTGCTTGCAAAATACTTGCTCCTAGACGCCAATAAGAATCGATTGAGCATGAATTTGACGGCGTTCGGCTGCTTACCGCCAGAAACTTCAACCACTATATCTTTCGCCGAAAGCGAAGAATGAAGTGTAGCATAAAGACTGGAGACATGCGCCAAGAATGGCTGGCTGTTGTCGACGGAAATAGTGAAGTCGTGACTCAATAGCAATTCTCGTATCTCATCAGTCAATGCTCCGTAAACGCATCTCGCACCAACAAATGTATCTCTATCGCAGACAGCTCCTCGTGAAAGCAAGATCTTCACAATTTCCAAATGTCCACAGAGGGAGGCCAATATGAGAGGCGAGTAATCCCATTCATCCACCTTGTTGATGTCCAAATTGGGTACAAGAGTCAATGTATCAACCGATTCTGCGTCACCAGAGCGGCAAGCATAGAGCAAATCCTCGTAAACTTTATTCAAATCAATCTCATTAGATGAAGATTCAGCATTTTTGTTCGTAGATGGAGGTACATGGGTGTTGGACGTCACGGTGTCCATGTCGTGCCGAGCTAGGATCCTAGATCTAATCAGACATTCTGATGCATATGCGCGCACAATCTTTTGCATACTTACTTATACATACTTGAAGCTCTCATTTTGAGCTTCACAACATTATCTCGAATAGTTGTTGACAAAATACTTGTCAATGAACTTCTTGAACTTGGCCACCTTTTTTCCCTCTTTTCCTTTTTTCTTCGTGGGGACAGACTCATAGATCTCAACCTTTTGAGGTGCGGAATGCAAGTCAGTCGTACCATTGGCTGGTGTAGAACCCTGACCTTCAATGCTGGTACCTGCTTGACCAAATATGGCCTCTTTTTTATCAGAACCATAGGAGTCAACGTCCGTTGGAAGGGTCTGCTCGACTTGAGTTACGTGGACATTTCCGAATCTGTGCGGTTCAGGCTTGGGTGCTTCTTCCTCCTCGCTTATGGATGGTGGATTAGGATTGGCACTCGAAAGTTCCGGTGGAGAAAGGGGGTCTTGAACCTGTGGGACGAACTCAGCTTCATGCTGCAGCAAGTTGGTTTCATTATGACCAGCATCGAGGGGATTCAGGTTAGTAGCTTCATACTCTGGTTGTCCGTCAGCTTTTCCATCGTCCTGGGATGCAAGAGTCAGGTCCGTCTCGAACTCTCCTCCATTTGTTGCGCTCCCAGCCACGACCTCATGCTCACCGAGTTGTTTCTCAATCACTGGGCCATCGTCAAGATGTGGCAGTGGAAGAGATGGCTGCTCGGGTTTGTCTTCAATACCACTAACTGCATCTGCGAAGATAGATTTCGATGAGTGAGCGGCCACATCATCATCTGATGTAATTGTATCTGTCTTGTCATTGACACTCACATTCTCAATTACGATAGGATGCCCTGATGAAGAAGATATTAGAGTTGGCAACTTGTTGTCGTCAATCACCGGTAAAAGATTATTCTGGTTGAGATGCTTACCTTCCGCCTCAAACGGTTCGTCATTGTGAATATCAGGTAAGGGAATCTTCTCCGTCGCGTCAACCATTTCAGGTACATCCACAAAATTCTCGCTGCGATCGCTCTGCAAGTCCAAGTCCACGGGGGATTCCTGGGGATGATGCTCGGGGATAGATTCTTGATAATGAGAGTCAACAGTCTCATTGCCTTGAACCTCATTTGAGACAGCACTCTCCTCACTTACGCTACCTCTGTGTTTTCTGAACAAGCCGAACGATCGTTTTTCTTTCTTCTTTGTTGCCTTTTCTTCTTTCTTACGCTCTTTCTCGGCCGCTTTGAGCATCTCTGCACGTCTCTTTTCTTCTTCTTTCAAATGTTTCCTCTCCTCTTTCGCCCGCTCTTTCCTAGTAGTGGAATGATCCATTTCTCCATTTCGTAACGAGTGCAGTGCGAAGTCTCTGTGATGATTTTCATAAATGTAATTTCTGTTCACACCCGCAACTTCCATTTTCCCTCTCCGCTCGTCGTTCTTGGCTTTCTTTTCGGAGTTCTTCTCCGCAAACTCTCTCATATCGGTCGATTTCGGGCTTGCGTGTTCCACTTTCGGCGAGTCTGGAGGGGTGCTCATGGCCTGATTACCATACACCTTCCCCATGGCGACTTGCATCGCCATATTGTAAAGGTCGAGATTTTTCTGCCTGTCCTGTTCCTTCTTAAGAGATTCGTCTCGCGAGATCTCCTGGAAATTGGGCCGCTCTGGGGAGTAAGAGATTGTTTCCACCGTATTATGAAACTTGATCGATGCTCCGGAGGCGTTGGAAACCTGGCCACGACCATTGATTTGCGGGGACTCTGCCAACCTGGCAGGCAGTTGAGTAGATGCCTCGTTGTGCTGCAGTGTCTCCAGCGTGTCACGATTTTGCACACCAAAAGCGGCGGCAGCATCCGCAGACGAGCTGTTCTTCAAGATCGATTTCAAACGCCGAGTAGAAGCTGTGCTTCCCATTGAAGAAGTTCTCTCCTCGGGCCGGAAAGGGGGGCGCGCAAGTTCATTGCGACGTTCCTGGATGAATTGAGGACTGTTGTTGCTGTTGGAAGTAATGGGGCTCCTGTTGACCGTGTTATTGAAGTGATCGTTGGCGTGACCCGCCTCGTGGTCCAAGTATGTGTAGTCGAAATCGTGGAGATCTTCGTCAATCTTGTCCAAGTTGTAGTTTCCATTAGCGTGGGTTATTGAGTTCGTTCGAAGTGAATTATTGCGAGAGTTGCTTCTCGAAATATTGGTCGTCTTGGTCTCAATGATGTTCGAGCCGTCTGGCAACTTGCGCACAGTTTCCGTTGTTATGGACTTAGTGCGGCCCAACGAGTCCACCACTTTGGTTGTTTTCGTGGTCACAATCACGTCTTCTTCGATTTCTTCGTCCTCCGGGAAAGTCCCCCCGTGGGGCACCCTGAGTTGATTGGGTGAGTTGTACGATTGAGGCCTTATGTTACTTCTTAGACTGTTAGCACGTGGCGGACCGGTGCTGTAGGACGCCTTGGGGGTGTAGACATACGAACGCATCGAGTTGCTTCGGTTGTACTCACTGCCCCGAGTTCCACTGAGCGAGCTTGTTCGCATCCCGGCATTGCTTCGGAATTGCGCTTCCCCAGGTTTTTGATGTTTTTGGAGGGCAGCCAACGCTGCCTGACTTGCACTAGATAGCGACTGCGCCCGCGTCTGCTGGGCGGGCGCGCTGGTCTGAAGATGCCTGTTGTACTCATCGGTGTACTTGGCGAAGCCCTGGTAAGCGGGTTTCTTCTGGCGGTTAGTAGTCATTCGCAAAAGCCACTGATCTACAGCGTTCAGATCCATTGATATATTCGCTTGGCGAGAGAACGCCAATTTGCCTGCTATCAAATGAGACATACCTTTTTGGAAAACAAGCTCACCATCGATCGTTGGGGCTGAACTGGTTCACAAGGCAAGGAAAGTGACTGTGCACACAGACATTCCGCTACTGCATATCACATGCGACGGTCTTCCTTCACTAGCCGTGCGGAGGGGTCAGCAAACGGAACCCATACCTCCAACCCATACCTCAAGCACATTAGCCCGGGGCGATCCTGCCAGTTTGACTGACCTCAACGGCCAACAAGCACAGCCCTCCTCGATACTACGTGACGAAAATCCCGAAAGTGGTGTGCGAGGACTCGAGGAAAGTCCGTTTTCGTATGCCTTATCGGGTCAAGGGTGCATTATCGTACGACGGGCTCGATGCTCTACGGTCCTCGAATTGTATTCCGTATGCTCAGTAATCCTTCCTTGTTCGTATATCTGCCGATAGCTGTGTGCAGAACGTTGAGATGCTTTCTAAGCATTAGTAACTTGCTGCGAATACTACTAAGTGTTAATGGGGGCGCTAAATACCCGCGCTTAAGCTCAGTGTATTTAATGCGCATGGATATGTACCCCAAGTATCTTACAATCGTACTTTCTGTTTTGGCCGCATATATGGTCTTGAGAATGACGAGGGTTACACAATCAGCATCCAAGCCTTTGGCTTCAGGTATCAAAGACGCGATTCCCAACCCATTGGCCCCGGGATTTAAAGACACTATTCCCAACCCTAGGCCGTTCCCTACTTTCTTTTTCTCGCATGGAGGTCCAACGTTCATTTACGAGAATGACGACTTTGGCGACAAAGGTGCCTGGCGCACGGTCAAGAAGATAGGGCAGACGATCAAGAACGAATACAAACCAGACTACATAGTGGTGGTCTCCGCACATTGGCAACTGAGCGGATCTAAATTGATCGAGGTTGCTGTTCCGCTGCAGAAGGCTGAACTGGCGGAGAATGAGTTGATCTACGATTTCCACGGCTTCCCCAAGCACATGTACCGAGAAGAGTTTCACACCAATAACTCGCGGTTCGTTTCGGAGGAAATTCTGCTGCAATTGAAGAAGGCGGGATTCATAAGCCAATTAACGAAGCGCGGTATAGATCATGGCGTTTGGGTTCCGTTCAAGGTGGCATTTTCTGACTACAACACTTTGGAGCCTTTGCCAGAAGGGGCAGAGCATGGTTTGGATTTACCCGAGACGTCCTTGATTCAGGTCTCGTTGACTGGCCTCGACAGAGATTTTGACACACATTTTGAGCTCGGAAAGGCATTGAACCATTTCAGGCAAAACATGATCTGGGATCCTATCAAAGAAAAGTATTTGAAGGGCCTAGTTATCTGCTCTGGTATGTCCGTTCATAACCTCAGGGAGTTGGGTTTGGCTGCGTCCACAGGGAGAACAATGCCTTATACCAAGAAGTTCCATGAATTGCTCCGCGAGAAGATGGTTCCCTCAAAGGACATATTGGGGGCATTTAAAGAAATCAAATCGGAGCACACTGCATTGCTTTATAAGGCTCACCCTACGTTAGAGCATTTTGTTCCATTGGTCGTCGCTGGAGGCATAGTGAGCGAAAAGAGTGAAAGTATAAAGGAGCTTTACAACAGTGAGTCGCTCTCCTTCGGATGGAACGTCTACCAGTTCGGCGACTACTAGCGAACATGCTGAAGAAGGAGAAAGGATTTCTTCTGGTCCTTCCCAAGTGCTATAATGATGACCACGGTAAGTAGATATGGTCAATTAAAAGCATCGGGATAAACTGTAGAATTGTTGTCAGTTACAACATTTAATCCGAAACATACTACAACTTTCAACATCCTTATGCTGAATGAATCGATTTTCGTTTATGAATGCTCTGGCCCAGGCCCTATTATACAGTTACTTCAACAAAGCTTTGACAGCCTCTTCGATTCCCTTTTCGTCTAAGCCGTCTAAGTTGTTCTTCACCTCTCTGCCCTTCTCAAATCTGGCAGTTATGCTGGGAGGGACGCCGAAGGACTCTCTGATTAGAACAGGCATCTTGTTACCAGTGATTGTTTTGATCGTGGGGTAGTTTTTCACCAAGAAGTTTCTCAAAGGCACAGAAGCCTCACCGGTCTGAGACAAGTGGAATCTCAACTCTCTCAAGGCAGTGGATACAGCAAACTTGGACATGGTGTTGGCGAGCGGTCAGGTACAATGAAATGGATTTGACTGGTTGAGAGGTCGTGCGAAAATAGGCACGTGACACATGGGCCCAGGATAGAGTTTCACAGAGTGTGCCTAGCTGAGCTATTGATTGGCACAAGATTGTTGAAAGACAGTCTTAAGAATGGAACATTTCGAAAGGATTCCGAGTATGCGTTAGTATGCCTTTATCTATCTGCTTAGATCGGCAACTCACTCATGGGTTAACGGCGGTCAGTTTGTCCCGTTCAAGCTTAGACAAACCTTTGGAGTTACAAATAAAGGCGCTTCACTAAGCTTCGAAGAAGCACTCGCGAGCACTCTGTAACTTGCACTTATTCCTTGGGTGCAATTGATATGGGTGCAACACAGGGTCACGTGAGCGCATCACAAAAAAGAGAGGGACCTCATCTCAAATTTCATCATTATGACCGACAACAATCCAGACGGAGGCGTCTCGCTCGATGTCCTCGAGTTGGAGGATAGGTTGGCCAAGATCAGAATTCATGTCAACTCTAAACTTGACAATCAAAAGAATCTCGCTCTTATCCTCAGCGCCGTGGAGGAGAACATCGAGGAACAGAAGAACGAAAAGACACCCGTTGCGTATTTCGTCTCATTTCTTTCATTGTTGGAACAGTCTGTTGGAGACGACGGAATTACCGAGGCTGGTCTTGCCGGCTCCGCCGCATACTTCTTGGACATTGTCCTTCCTTTCATGCCTAAACCGCTTTTGAAGCAGAAGTTCGGTCAGATTTTAACGAAACTTGCACCCGTTTTGACTGACAGCGATGCAGAGGCTCTGTTGGTAAGGTCTTCTATCGGTGCTTTGGAGTCGCTTTTGCTCGCTCAAGACCATCAGCAGTGGCTCTCGACGGGAAATGTGTCGCCTAGAAGAGCTGTGATTGGTATGTTGGAGTTGTCTTTCGATCCACGCCCCAAGGTCAGAAAGAGAGCTCAGGAGGCTATCCACAAGCTTTTATCCACACCACCTGCTTCCCCTTCGCCGCTTCATGCTGCTGCCGGCTTGTGCGCCGAGTTATCTTTGAAAAGACTTCTTTCACTCGTTGAGACAACTTCTAAAAACAAGAAGAAGGCCAACAAGGAATCCGTTTCGGCTATCATACATACCTTGCAGCTCATTTCGTCGATTACATCGGCCAACGCTTGGCCTGCGGATCAGGTGGACTCACTCTGCGACATCTTGCTTGATGTGTCGAGAACATCAGACCAATTCTTGATCTCGGCCGCATTCTCGGCGTTCGACGGCTTGTTCACTTCCATGTCAAATGACATCGATGTTGAGAAGTTCACCCGTGTTTTGGATATTATCTTCGATCTCAAACCTCCTGCGGACGATTCGCATCTTGCTGCTTCGTGGCTCGCGGTGGTCGCCAGCGGTTTCCAGTCGTTCGCTCGTTTGCTGCCAGAGAGCGCGTTGGCTAAAATCCCAAGCATCTTCCCCATCATCGCCGAGTTTCTTGCTTCAGAGTCGAAAGACATCTACATCTCAGCATCTCAGTGCCTTATCGCTGTTGTGACTGAATGCATACCTGATCAGTTTTTGCTTCGCCCTACCGCTACTAACGGTATCACGGGTGAGATCCACGAGCTGGTGGAAGACACAATTACCTTCGTGGCTGAATTTGTTGAGAAGGAGTTGTTATCCATAAAGTATCAGCACGCGACGAAAGAAATCGTGGAGCTTATTACTGCTTGTGTCCTGAAGTTGAGATCCAGGGCAAACCCTGATTTCATCAATGCGTTGGAGATCGTGGGCCAATGGAGATCTAACGAGGAATCTAACTTCCCTCACAACAAGGAGGCCGAGGACTTCATCGCCAGCTGCATTTCTGCCATGGGCCCTGAGGTGGTTTTGGACACCCTACCTCTCAACCTCTCTGGTGCTGGTGAGCCCGGAAGAGCTTGGATGCTTCCTATTTTGAGGGACAACGTCCGGTTTGCCTCTCTTGGCTTTTACAGGAAGAACATTCTCCCGCTTGTGGATGTGTTCGCTGATAAAATTGTCAATGCTCCAAACAAGGAGTCCATGCATGTCAAGATTTTTGAGACGATTGTCGATCAGGTTTGGTCGTTGCTTCCACACTTCTGCGACCTCCCTACCGACTTGCAGAGTGCATTCACGGATGATTTCGCCGGCTTCTTGGCGGACTTGCTTTATTCCAAGACCGAACTCAGAGTGACCATCTGCCATGCGCTTCGTCTATTGGTCGAGTCCAACTTGGCGTACAGTCAAGGCGCGTTAGCAGATGATCAGTTGATCCAGGAACAAATTTCGATTGAACAATCGCAACTTAATTTGGAGTACTTAGCATCTAAGGCTTCCAATATGTTGTCCGTCTTGTTCAACGTGTTCTCGTCCACAATGCCAGAATCCCGTGGTTTCGTTCTTGAGACCATCGACACGTATTTGCAGGTTATCTCGGACTCTGACCTCGAAGTGACCTTTAACAAGGTTTGTGGCTTGTTGAAAAAGGCATTGGATGACGAGAAGAAAGAAACTTCTGTGCCCAAGAAAAACGCCCCACCACCTCTTAGCGTTACTATGATGGACTTGGTTGTGGCAATGGCCAAGTATGTGCCTGAATCATCATACAATGCCCTTTTCACCATCTTCACGATGACTGTGGCCATGGAGGACAACGCCAACATGCAGAAACGTTCTTATAGAATTGTTACCAAGTTGAGTGAGACGGAGAGAGGAGTCGTCGCGATTACGAAGTTCATCTCCGAACTACAGAATGTTTTCGTCCAGACGACGAATACCACTCATACTGCTGCCCGTGCTTCTAGATTGGCCGCCTTGCAGTGTATTATCAATGCTTTGCCTGCTACTGACTTGCACTTCATTCCTTCCGTTTTGCTGGAGGTGATCATGTCCACTAAGGATGTCAACGAAAGCTCGCGTGAAACGGCTTATGCACTTTTGATTCTAATGGGTAACAGAATGGCACAGGGAGGCGTGATTCAAAACGACAAGGTCTCCGGTTTCGGTGAGGAAGCTGCTCCTTCAGAAGCAAGTTTGACCGAGTACTTTACCATGGTAAGTGCTGGTCTCGCTGCTCAATCGCAGCACATGATTTCTGCCACCATCACTGCCCTCTCATGCGTTCTTTACGAGTTCAAGGACCAGTTGCCGCAGGAGGTGTTGCTTGAAATTGCATCTACAGTCGAGCTTTTCTTGACTCATAACTCCAGAGAAATTGCCAAGTCTGCCATTGGTTTCGTCAAGGTTGAGGTATTGGCTCTTCCAGAGGAGCTCATTCTCAATAATTTGGGAGAGATGTTGACAAAGTTGATGAGGTGGTCTCACGACCACAAGGGTCACTTCAAGTCCAAGGTCAAACATATCGTTGAGCGTTTGATCCGCAAGTTCGGCGTGGAAGCGGTGGAGAGGGCCATCCCTGAGGAGGACCGTAAATTGGTGGCCAACATCAAGAAGTCTAGAGCCAGAGCTAAGAGAAAGGAGACGACTCAGGAGGACGGCAAGACCAACAAGAAGTTCATGTCGGCGTACGAGGAAGCTATCTACGACTCCGAGTCGGAAGCTTCCGAGAACGAAGAGGAGAGTCAACCAAGACGCAAGAAGGCTGGTGACAAATACATCTTAGACACCGGTGATGAGCCATTGAACTTGTTGGACCGTCAGACTTTGGCCCACATCTCGCTGTCGAAGCCAAAGAAATTCACCAAGAAGGACGTGGAGAACCACAAGGTGGGGACTAAGAACGGAAAAATCGTGTTCAAGGACTTGGTTCAGAACGATCCTTTGGCTGCTGGATCCGGCATTGATGCCTACTTAGATGCCGTCAAGCAGGCACCAGTGAGGGGCCAGAAGAACAAGTTGAAGTTCAAGAAGACCAAGGAAGACGATTGGTCCGATTCAGAAGACGAAAAGCCAGCGCCAAAGGGCAAGGTGATGGGCCGTGCAAGGGTTACAAAGCCAAGACAAAAGTTCAAGGCAAGGAAGAAACTTTAGTTTTATATAGTTATAATTTGGAGGCTCCAGAGACGTTAGAATTTTTCGCATCCAGAATGGATAACACTCAGGCGGTGTGCACACTAAACGAAAAAACCTTAGTACAACTTCACCAGTCAGAAGCAGGCATTATGGCACCCAAGGCTCCGCTTTCAATCAGGTTGGCTCGTTTCGGAAGGAAACACCAGCCTGTTTATAACATCGTTGTTGCAAACAGACGCAGTGCCAGGGATTCGTTGCCAGTTGAGGTGATCGGAACTTACAATCCTATCCCAGTTCCTCTTTCACCCGATGAAAAGGCCAAAAACGTAAAGCCATACAAACACATCGAGTTGGACTTCCACAGAGCGAAGTATTGGCTTGGTGTTGGCGCTGATGTTTCAGACAGGGTATCGTTTTTGTTTAAAAGAGCAGGCTTGCTTCCGGAGGACTGGCCCAAGCCCGAAAGCTTGTCACAAATGATAGAGAAGCCTATTGTTGAGGACATTAAAACCGAGAACGAGGAGCCAGCCGTCTTTTTCCGTGCCAGGGACTAATTTGCGGACAAATTTTACAAGACGATTAGTCTACCATGCATTTCCATGTACATATACCTAATGATAAATTCAGCCACGAAAACTTGATTCATCTCGACATTTGATATAACACGTAAGATGTAACCTTGCAAAGCAGCCTAAGCACCCTCTTCAACTTCACTCAATGAGATGTCTTACCGGATGTTTGTGCCATGGAATAAACTTGCATTTGAAGCAGTCAGAGTGCTTGAAGGTTACCTTGTTCAAGACGTACTTCTCTTGTTCCGCACGATGGTCTCGTACGTCTGTGGCCACGTTCTCATTCAAAAGAAAGATCATCTGTGAACGCGGTTCTGCTGGTTCAAAGCTGGGCTCAGTTGGGGCGTGGTCCTCATTGGGATCAAGTTTCTGTTTCTTCCACGGAATCTGAGAATCCTCGCTGTCGAAACGGAACTTATTACTGGTAGCTTCAGTTGAGTTGAAGAAATTTACAAAATCGGGAACTTGAGGTGGTGGGGGAGGATTCACGTGGAACTTGTAGTGGCCCTCATTGTAACCATTGCAAGAGAGTCTGCGGATGACGGTGTTTTCCTGGCCCGTGTCGTTATTGAACACTCTTTCCATAATTATTTCCTCCTCATAGACTTCGTTAAACACGTCGATAAATGCTTGGAGGTGATTAATTGCTTGGGCGGGAGTGGCCCAACACAAAGGTCGGCTTGGAAAGGTTTCTATGACTTGTAAGAAGTGATCTTTGATGATTTCCTTATGGAAGTCAAATAAAGGAGCGCTTTCCAGCTTGGTTTGGTCGTTGATGCGGGCGAAATGCGCAAGAAACTCCTCAAAGTATTCAAGGTCGAGAATGGTGAGAGATTCCTTTCGAAGCAAGTCCAGGAAGTAGAGGAAGACTACACTGGTAGGCACTGTGTTGTTGATAATCGTTAGGGTCAACAGTGAAACGAGATGAGATGCGGAGACGAGTTGTGCCACGAAAAGAGTGGTTGGTGTTTTGTTAAGCAGCCGGGAGACATCATCGGTCTGCAGCCTCAAAAATTGAGTTTCTTGAAAGAGCGCATTTTGAAGCTTTCTTGAAGTTGCCAACAAGCGATTTGTTTCCAAACTGGGGATGTGAACACCATTTGGGCCGGACAAGCCATAATCAACTAGAATTCCTCGAATCTTGAGGGGATTGGCGAAGTTGTAGATCAATTCAACCAATTCAGAAACATTCTGGATGACGTGCTGGCATTCGAGTTTTGCCACATTGGCTGCACATTGCGCTAGCGCCGGGGTCACCAACTTTGACAAAACGACATCCACTTTGCGAGAAAGCGCCTGAACGTAATCGGCATAGGCGTCGTGGTCGACCTCGATGCAATATCTCATCAGCGCTAAAATGGTGATTTTGACCTGGTTGAGAACGGCGCAGATTGCGTCGAATTGCTTGAACCCGGAGTCTGCTAAACAAGTAATGAGCGCCAACGACACCGTGAGCTTGGAGTCACCAAAATTGAAATTGTTGCCGATGCTTTTCAAACTTGGATAATCGTTATAAGCATGATGGGTCGAGTAGCTGGAGACCGTTGGCTCCTCGACGTCAAGAAAGAGAGATGTCATTTGGGTGCAAACGGGTGCGAAATGTCCGAAGAAGGATAGGGACCATGCAACCCGCAAGTATTTCAAAGAAACGGATACTGAGGGATAAAAACATTGCAGTCATCTAGATCAGCGAGTCCAAACATTCCAGTTGGTTTGTAGCCGTCAGTCGAAGATTTGGTTTTCTTTACCACAGCTTAGCGAGCAAACAGGCTCTACGTTCTCCTTTCGTTGGCTGTCTTCAGCTCACGACGAAAAGTAGCAAAGTCAGGGGCCCTTTAGCGGATGGATCTGCAAGTCTACGACGATTCTACACTTTAATTCCCAGTCAGACTAGTTCAGTACGTACGTTTAGTCGAACAAACCGAAGCCCAAGTCGTCGTCGGACTCTTCCTCCTCCTCGGCAGCAGCCTCCTCAGCAGCAGCCTCCTCAGAAGCAGCGGCAGCAGCAGGGGCAGCAGCAGCGTAAGCCTCAGGGTTGGCCAATCTGTCCTTGATGGCCTCGGAGCCCTCGAAGGTGTAGTCAGTAGCAATCGACAAAGCCAAAACGTTCTTGTAGTGGTTGATGACGGAGTGACCGACAGATGGCAAGGTTGGGTAGCCAACAGCCAAAGAGATAGAGGCGATGGTGTTGATGGCAGACACGAAGTGCTTGACCAACTCGTCGTCGGTGATGTCCAAGATGGAAGCAGGGAACACCTGGCCGTTGTCGTACACCTGCACCACAGTCATACCGTAGGTGAAGGGGGAGATGTTCAACAAGTTAAGCAAAGAAGCCTCGGAAGGACCGACCTTGGAGCCAGCCTCCACGACCTTGACATCAGAGACAATCTCAATGGTACCTCTGGCAATCTTGGTTGGGACACCCAAAGCCTGGAAGAAAGAGGTCTTACCTGGCTCCATACCGGTGTTACCGGCAGGCACCCAGACGTCCATAGGAGCGACGGCACCAGCTCTGGCAGGAGCAGCAACGACGTTGGAGGTGACAGACTCTCTGATCTCCTTCAAGTCACCGTTGGTGAAGATGAAACCGACGTTGCCCTTGACGAAAGGCAACAACTTCTCAAACTCAGGCAACTCAGCCAAGAAACCTCTGATGGCTCTTCTGACCATGGTGTTCTTACCCATCAACACGGTAGCCTCACCTCTCAAGGTCTTTCTGATCTCGTGCATCTGCTGAGACGAAACATTGTCGACACCAACAACGAAAATCGACTTGTATTCGGTCAACAATTCCTTCAACTTAGCGAAGTACTGAATCTTCTTGTCACGAGTTCCACCCATTTCGATTATTTCTTCGTTAGGAGTATTTAATGGTCCTCTGGTAAAGATGAAGAAAAATGTGCGCTCCAAAAATTTTCAGTAGTGGGTGGAGCGGGCAGCGCACGGGAGAGGTCGCGAGCCCTAAACACGTGACCAAGAACGATAGACATTTCGCACCCAAATCAACCTGGCTAGCTTGGTTCTGTCTACGACGACATTGAAACGACCTTTGAGGACGATTCTGGTCCTTGATCGCAGTATCGTGACCTTGAGAAACACCGGCACTAGTAGCATTACGGTGGTGACCCTTCGCATCATGGTTAGTCTTGACGTTTATGAGTACCTGCGCAATACCTCGCAAGAGATGCTGGAACTCCTCAACTCTCCGTAAACAAAGCAGGACTTCGAATACTCAACTCGACTACTCTTTCTCACAAGAAACATGTCTGGTCCCTTCTTCTCCCGCACGTCTGGTGGGCACTAGTTTTGTGTGATATACTCCATGCGATCAGTGTTTGTACACGCTCGGACTCAATTTTCTTGACCGAAAATGGTTGTTCTAATCATAAGAGCAGTACTAGTGCATCCTCTTAGTCCTCCGACATGCTCTACGGGCGGACCGAACAAGTAACGCCTGTTGGCCGGGAATTTAAGGTAGATAATAGCACATTTATACGATAGAAAACCAATGGAAATCATCAGCCATTGGCCCGAGAGGATCTCATACTCTTAGTCTTCTCTCAGACCCTCTCTCTTTTATTATTTCTCGAAATCTGGAGTACCTTAGATGTGCGGCTGTGCTCATTTAGGGTCACGTGGGTCAATCTTACGCAACCAGCCTGTCTACTCTTCCTAACCATTATGGCCTTAGAGGGCACATGCGAAAAGAAAGGGGCCGGGATGTTGCGGGAAAAGAAAGTGGCGGCATCACATAACCGGTGGTGGCTTCTACTATTTCTTGCGCCCAGCGCACTCTTGTTTCACTGGGCCTTTTCGTTCTGCGACGAAAGCCTCACCCAATACCAATTGTCATCCGTGTCACTCACTGAAGCGGAGACGGAGTCACTCAGCAAGCTTGGGCTCACGAAGAAGGACCCTGTTCAGATCACAGACCCGCTCACGGGGGCCACTAGAACGATCTATGGCCGTTTTCTCCATGTGACAGACTTCCATCCAGATCCCCACTATAAGCCTGGATCGAACATCGACCGCATGTGCCACAGTGGCAAAGGCGAGGCAGGGAAATACGGCGATGCTATATTCGGATGCGATTCACCTCTCTCGCTCGTGGAACTGACGCTTGATTGGATCGAGGAGAACTTGCATGATAAGATTGACTTCATTGTATGGACCGGCGACAATATGCGTCACGACAATGACAGAAACTATCCTAGAACTGAAACTGACATCTTTGACATGAACGAACAGATTTCAGATATCATGTACAAGAAGTTCGGGACTCTTCCCATTCCCTCGTTGGGCAACAACGACGTCTATCCGCACAATTTGTTTGCACCTGGACCCACGTTACAGACAAGAGAGTTCTTCAAGATCTGGCGACCATTTGTGCCGCAGCTGCAGTTGCATATTTTTGCCCGAGGCGCATACTTCTTTCAGGAGGTGGTACCCTCTCAATTAGCCGTTCTCTCCATCAACACACTCTACCTTTTCCAGCTGAACCCGCTCGTGGACCTGTGTGACTCGCGTAAGGACCCAGGTTACAAGCTTTTTGAGTGGCTAGGTGTGGTGTTGAAGGAGATGAGGAAGAGAGGAATGAAGGTTTGGTTGACGGGACATGTTCCACCAAACGCTAAAAATTACGACATCTCTTGTCTTCGCAAGTACGTGGCATGGTCACACGAGTACCGCGACGTCATCATTGGTGGCTTGTACGGGCACATGAACATTGACCACTTCATTCCCTTGGACCTGGTGGCTGCGTACAAGTCGTTGCGCAAAAAGTTTGCAGCTTTGGGTTACGACAACTACTCTGATCTCGAAATGGAGATGGAGATGGAGGATGAGCTTGCCACTTTCGATAAATCCACGTCCGAATTCTTGGAAGCGTCCATCGAACAGCTTGCCCTTGAACAGCTCGCCATTGAGGAGCAGTTCGAACGCGACACAGCACTTGATGAAATGTACCCATCGGCCAATTATGACTCGCTCAACACCAGCGAGCATTCGTTTTCGTTCCAGAAGGATGTATGGGCGGAAGGCGGTATTCCCTTGGGCAAAGTTGGGTACATGAATCAGCTTCGGGAAACGCTCTACGCTGCAATCAAAAAGAAGAAGAGATGCGGAAAGAGCGCTGAGCGCTATTCCATAGCCCATGTGGCCACAAGCGTCGTGCCGACTTTCAACCCGGGAATCCGTGTTTGGGAGTACAACATAACCGATCTCCACAGCATCAAGACTGCCGAGGCACCAGGTTGGGACGTCTTCTTTGCTCTGATCGACTCGATGCTCGACTCCGACGACCGCGAGTACACGGACCCTCTGATATCGACAGCAGACAAAGTGGAGATGTTGAAGAAGGACAAGACGATGCCACCCAAAATGCCCGCGGGCTTGCCGCTCGGGCCAGCTTACGAGAAGCAGCTCTTCACGCCTGAACGTTATGTTCAGTATTTCCTCGATTTGAAGGGGGTCAACAAGGGCAAGGAGTTCCAGTACGAGATTGAGTACGCCACCGACGAGCAGCCACTCAACATGAAGGACTTGACAGTATCCGAGTGGTTGAAGCTTGGGCGCAGACTCGGGGAGCCCATCAGAGAAAAGAAGAACGGCCGTTCGACACGGGACGAGTTGGTGGAGCTCTGGAAAGCTTTCCTCTCCTACACTTTTGTCAGCTCGGACTACGAGAACCTCGGATACGGGTAGTGGATTGCCAATTTCACAGGCACCATTGCTGAGGCGGCAGACCACCTCGATATTGCACCAGGGTTCCGAATGGAGAATAAGACTCAATTGGAGAATAAGGTTTGGGGCCCAAGTATGCGCAGCAAGATTCGCTAGGCACACAGCCGCACAATACGCGTTTTGTACACCCACTCCCCAAATAGGTCCAGACTTTGCAATTGAATAGCATCCGATCTGGACGAGAGTGCAATAACGAATTCAATGAACAGTGAAGGGGATCAGCAAGTAGAATAAAAGCACGAAAGGTGAGCGAAAGATGAGCGAAGGTGAGCGAGAGGTGAGCGAGAGGTGAGCGAAGGTGAGTGAAAGGTAGCGAGAGGAGAGGTTCATCCACAGTCTAGCCCAACTAACGCAAACTAAACAGACGCAGAACGTCAATGCACCGCGAATAGAATTATTCCCCGAAACAGGCTGGCATCGAGCGCGCTTGCCCTCTGTTATCTTTCTTACTTTCTCATTCCGGAAGCGCGATCAACTGCACCTTGCAACCGAATCGTAACCCAACCCTTCCTGCCACGAACCTCTGAAGTCGAAACACACTCAACGCAAAGTCAGGCTAAAAGCTCGGCGTGTCGACATTTTCGTCTCGACACCCCGCGTTCCACCCCAGCATGTCTGGCGGCACATTTACCCTTTGCAGCAGAAAGTGCTTACGCGGTGATTGTTGTCCTTAGGCTATGCACGCTCGGCAAACAATTCAGCCAGTATGGAAAAATATGGGCAGAAAATGCCCAAAACGGCAACTTTCCAGGCCGCTGCGGGCCCAGACGCCGCCGCATTGCCATAAACAGGCGCGGTGTTTAAGTTTGGCTCGCGACCCCTTCACATGTGTTCACGGTCGCGTTGTGACACAATCACGAAACGCACGTAATTAAGTCGCCAGAACGTAAACAAACGAAAAAGAAAACACCGGTTATTACTCGCATGGTGCCTGTAATTACATGAATCAGGCAAGTTATATATACCGCGCCCCGGCCTTCTTTATTTTCCTCACACGTACCTGCTTCAACTAGATCACTTACATTGGGCTGACCTTTTCTCACTGGCACCCTCACATTCCTTATTTTTCACAATGTTTGTCACTACCCCAGAAAGACCTTCACTTCCAGCAGTGAGAACGCCACGCATGCTTCCTCCGCTTTCGCTGCTTCTCAACCAGGAGACACCGCTTAGACCAAAGTTGCCCTCCATTGATTCGCTCACGCCATTCCTTTTCCCCAAAGCTGAAAAGCCACGTCTTGCAGTCTCCACAGAGGTTTCCAAGCCTGATCTCTCCATGGACTCCGAGGCGGACTCGTCGATCAACGACTCCATGAGCCGGCCCAAGCGCAAGGCCTCCCCCACGCGAGACTTTGCCTTCATCTCGCACTCTCCCGCTACATATCCATCCCAGGAGCCTTCCATCGACAACGCTTCGTTGGCGCGCAGAAAGAGAAGAAGAACCTCGCCGCATGAGTTGTCCATCCTCAACCAGGAGTTCGTTGCAGGATCAACGCCCAACAAGGCCCGTCGCATTGAAATAGCCCACAAGGTGAGCATGACCGAGAAGGCCGTGCAGATCTGGTTCCAGAACAAACGCCAGCTGCTCCGGCGCCTCAAGTGCGCGGACAAGGAGATCACCGAGCTCCCACCCACGCCAGACTCGTCGCTCGTCACCGAAGCGGCCTCTACACCATTGCACGCACTGACGCCCATCAAGCCCACGTTGGTCAAGTCGCAATCGCAGCACTTTGAGAGTCCTGCCATCGTGCACCTGCTGCCTCTCCGCCTGCTTTCGGCCTCGAACTTGCAGCCCGTGTTGAACAAGGCGTCGCTGTCGGTGTACCTGAAGATTCTCGCAGCCGAGAAACGCGAGGGCCTCGTGTTGAGCTTGACCAACAAGAAGCAGCCCGAGTTTGCCAGAGAGCTGCCTACGGCACTGACGCAGGTGATGACTTTCAAGTTGGCCCGCAAGCCGCTCGCCACGCTAGACATGAACACGGTTGCGCCAGCCAAGGCAACCGACTGCGCGCAAAGCCTTCTTCTGTTGAGAAGATCATCGTGAGCTAAACATACATAGTGCATACAACGACGTTACGATAGACTACGGAATGTAGACAAATAGTTGGGAAGCTACAAATTGCAACGAAGATTTCCGAGGCGTACCGCTACTGCCCATGCATTACTCTCGCGCACATTGAGAACATTTGACTTGCGGGGATCGCCTCTTTCAGAAATTCGCCTGTTTCAGGGAATCGACGCTTTCGGAATATAGTCCTTTCGTGTAATCAGCCTCGCTGCAAGAAGAATTAGACGCGAACCTGATTCACGCTTTGCAGCCGCGACTCTTTAGTGCCTGAAGGAGCGACGCAGACCAACTTATCGTGACGCAGGAACCCAAGAAGGATAATTCTTGAAATTGGAGTAAATGCACAAGGACCGCGTTTGATCGACTGGAAGCCTTCATTCTTCGAGGCGTTTTTCATTTTGGGGCGCTTTTCGTGTCGAGAATTCTTTACCCCATTAGGTAAGCGGATCTACGAATCCAGATGGACGAAGCAAAACACCTGTCGAACATCAATGGAGTAATATATTCGATATCTGTGTAAGTGATCGCGCTCAGGCACAGAGGCTGGCTTGGCCATGATCACCCAGATATCCCACGGTGACGAGGAATGATCAGAAGCGAATTACTGCGAATTAAATGCGACTACTATGCAATTATTTAACGAACGATACTACGAATGGCTAAACGTACGAGTTACCGTACGAATGGCTGAACGTACGAATTGCTGATGGTACGCAGCAATTGTATGAACGGCATCGATAGACTGGATCAGTCATGGGTGCTACACTCGCTCGATCATTACCTCCGATTACCAGTGATACTATACAGCTGCAACTTCCTCCTTCTTGCCCAACACTCTGTCTGTGCGCTCGGCGTCAAACTCAAAGTCAAAGTATGACTTGTCGTAGTAGTGAACGCGGATGAAACCGTCCTCTCCGCCCGACACATACCCAATGCCGTCTGGGTGCACCGCAACCGTGTTCAAGGGACCGAAGTGGCCCTTGACTCTGCCGATCTCGTCCTGGAAGATCTTGTGGTAGAAGCGCGCCTCGAACTTACCCTGCGACTCGGCAGTGGTGGTGACGTTTCTCGCTTCCTGACCGCCGCCCAAAATGACAAAGTTCTTCTTGGGCGTAATGGCCGCGGTGTTCATGGGCGCATCGGCCTTGTAGACCTTCAAGATCTCAAACGTGTCCACGTCGATTAACGTGGCGTTCTTGTCCTTGGAGGCGGTGATGAAGTACAGGCGGTCCTCGTTAGCAAACTGGATGTCCGTCACCGACACAACCTTCTCCTCGTTGTGGATGCCGTGCGCACGCACAGTCTGGATGAACTCGCCGGTCTTGCCGTCATACTTCGACACATGGCCGTCCTCGTGGCCGGCGATGATGTACTGGCCCTCAGCACTCCAGCCGGCCACCGTAACCTTGGTGGCATCGGCACGGGTTTCGATCACGAGCGACGCATCAGCGTTCTGTGCGGACACATTGTCGTGGTTGAGGTCGTACACGCTGATCAAACCTTTGCTGCCCATGACCTTGTCGGTGACAGCCAACAACTTGGAGTTGTCAGGCGAGAACGCCACTCTTCTGACGGGCGACGCGGTCTCCCACTTGTAAACACACTCGCCGGTCTCGGCACGCCACAAGCGGATTGTGAGGTCGGCGCTGCCGGTGGCCGCCAATGTGGTTTTGGAGTCGACATCGATCGACCAGATAGTACCCTGATGCCCCTCCAACGTGCCGAGTCTCTCGCCGTTGGAAGCGTACCAGATGGATGCAGAGGAGTCCTTGGCAACCGAGAAGAGAAGGTCGCCCTCCCTGTTGAACTTGACTTGCGTGAGCGAACGCTCGTGGCCCATCAACTTGATCGGTCTCATTGTGGTTGAAAACTTTTCGGGTGTGCATAGCGCGCGCCTATTCTAGTACACCCACCGTTTGCGACCGATCTCCAATATATGGAATTTTCAATTGGCTGTGCTGCTTAATTATTGTCATTATGGCTCCTTTACTTGGTAATTGTCTGGTTAATTCTTCGTCGTCCCGTAGTTTCTGCGTTTGTTACAATTCGCACTACTCATCCGATGATCTCCATGAGAGTGAGCATAGTAGACAAGCATCATGGCCCTCCAGCTTCGCGCGAAGATGAGTGTACTGTGAAAATGATTGTCGTATGAAGACTGTAGTAGATTGAGATAGTTGTAGCAAGAAACTCAAAGTATGCCCGCCATCTTGAATGTTGACCGGGTTTGGTGGTAAAGCTACTCTTGTTGCTATCATGAATGTCCCTGATGGGCCTCGTTTCTGGCCTATTTCCTGGCTCAGCACACGTCCTCGATCTCAAGCTCCTTGCCATCGTTCTCGCCCAAGTCCAACTTCAACCGCCGGTTGAACAACTCGAGTAACCACTCAAAGCACAACTTCGTCACCGCGGCATCGTAGCGGTCCTTGGAATTCTCGTCACGAATGAAGGCATGCTGCGCCTCGTTAACTTCGATGAAAGTGAGCTGCACGTCGTTCTTTCTCAACGTGCTCCGGATCAAGTCCCGTCCAGGCAACGGCACGTGGTTGTCCTTGTCGCCGAACACCATAATCACCTCCCCCTTAATTTCAGCACTTCTCTTCAACGAGTCATCGTTCTCACCCTTGCCCAATGCGTGGTTGTGGATGTCGGTCGCAAAGAAGCAAAAGGCGGCACTGACCTTGGGGTCCAACGCGGCCCGGAACGCCAAATGGCCACCCAAGCACATTCCGGTAGCCCCAATTTTCCCGGTGCATGTGGGCAAGTTGCGCAAGTACTCGACGGCCAAGGCGTTGTCCTCGTCGTACGACTTGAGCTCCTTTTCAACCTTGTACTTGTTGCCCTTGTCGGTGCCCTCGGTATCGTAAGCCAATGGCTCGTGGGACTCGAAGTTGTGGTAAATGGAAGGTGCCACGACGATAAAGCCCTGTCCGGCAATGTCCTTGGCAAACCTCGACACGGGCCCCGTCACCTGATAGATCTCGGAGTAGACAATCACACCAGGAAACTTCGCCTTGGGGTAATTGGGGATCACTGGATGGAAAACGAACAAGCGCATGGTGGTTCCATATGACGTCTTGACGTCATGGTAAGTCTCCTTGATTAACATGGGTAGTTGAGATTGTGAAGTAATGTGCCGTAGTTGAGAAAGTAACTAGTGCACAATCTTGATTTACTCCGACACTCTTGAGCGATAAGGATGTCACTCAACAGGTATGACGTACTCAAATGATACTGATATGAGAATTGGATGTAATTGTGTCCGGGTTTGGAATAGGAGGTGCTCTAGAGGTGGATTACGGTGCTCAGTTGGTGGTGAGTTTCTACACGATGCGTTCAGTGCATTCATTACCATTGCTGAAATCAAGTCAGCGCTTCTATTTTTTCTGCTCTCCGGCAGCTCTTCTGGCATCGGCTGTGTGTTAGTGGTGAACTCTGCTACATTAGGAGCACGTACCTTCGGCCTGCTTTTGTCTCATTTTGTCGGCATCAGACTCCATTCTTTTCTTTGGATCGCCTGTCTTCTTCTGTGCCTTTGCCGCCTCCTGCTGCTTCTTCTGGTTCTTAGCTCTAGCCAAATCTCTTTGGTTTCCTCTCGCCATGGTCTGGTGAAAAATATCGTACAGGAATCGCTCCACTGCTAAAATTGTGCACTTTCTTGCGGCTGTAGTGTAGTATATTAAGGTATTCATAATTATTACTTTGCCTCCTCCAACTCGAACACGATGCCACCATCCTTTGCTGGGTCGTACGGCTTCAAAAGAAACTGGGAGAACTTCTTCAAGTTGGGCACGCCACGGATCTCAGACCCAAGCAAGGGCATCTTCACCAAGTGGTAGTCCTCGTACAACTCGGCCATCTGGTCCAAGTACTTTTTCTGCATTTTCCAGCGAGACTGGCATCTCTTGCAGTCGTCCTCCTCAGCGAAAAGCAACTGGTTGACCACAATGGAGTTGACATCCATGTTGTAGCTCATCAACTCCTGGATCATGCGCTCGGTCTCGTAAAGCGACAAAAACTCCGAGATGCACACACACACAAACGTAGTCAAGTCTGGGTTGGTGAACTGCTCGTTGACCTCGGCGACATTGGCCTGGATCTCGTTGAGCTTCTCGAAGATGTCCTGCTGTTGGTTGGCACCGCCGCCGAGCATGCTCAACATGGGGCCGAACTTGCCCGACAAGTCCTTGAATTTCAGCAACAACTTCTCCAACGTGGTGGGAAGCTGAAGGAAACGCAACGTGTGGCCGGTGGGGGCGGTGTCGAAAATAATGGTGCGGTAAGAAATGGTGCCCTCCTTCTCAGATCTCTGGTTCTTGATGTGCTTCAAGACCTCCATGAACGACAACGCCTCGTCGATACCGGGAATGGATCCGGTCATGTCGTTCATCATGCTCTTCAACGGGTCGTTGGGGTCGTTGTTGAACTGTTGCGCCTGGTTCTGCAAGTCCGTCATGGCGGCCTCGGGGTCGATCTCCATGCACTGGAGATTGTCCAAGCCGTTCACTTTGATCGCCTCCTTGCCGAACTTCTGGCAAAAAGCGTCGGACAAGTTATGGGCGGGGTCGGTAGAAATGAGCAAGAATTGGTCATTGGGGTGCGCTAACGCCAACTGGACGGCAACGGACGAGGAGGTGGTAGTTTTACCAACACCACCTTTGCCGCCAACGAAGATCCATTTCAAGCTATCTTGGGCGATGATGCCCTCGAGGGTGGGTTCGAGGTCGTAATCCATGATGAAAGTTGTCGTGGCGTGGGTGCGAAAAAGATACGCAGGCATAAAATGATGGAAGCCAAGAGAACACCCGCAAGAGCGAAGTGAGCTGCGTAAGCTAGAATTGGGCAGATGAATTGGTAGAACGCATCTGTGTCGAAGATATTTGTGATAAAATTAGGTGGCTATGTAGATGAATCTCCGGGGGTTAATGCTATCTGAGAGCTGGTGAATGACTGTCTGTGAGATAACAAGCTACAAGGTCATACTATTGAAGAGACCCAGAACAAGGCCGTCGCCGACCTAAATTCTGTTAAAGTATCGCGTACTTCTCTGCTCATCGGCTCCTAATTATCCTTCGACGAAGAGATATGTTGGGAGGGCTCCGCTTCAGTTTCAGCTTCGTCACTTTCCCCCGCGTAGTCGTCTTCTTCACGTTGTTCTTCGATCCACTCACATACCCCCGCAACGTACATCTCACTAATGCAAGATAGCGATGCCGAGTCATCTGTAATACTTTCGTGCTGCGAGACCGTCCAATCGTACTTTTGCACCTTAGTGTCCCTCGTTGCATCCACAGTCCACAACCGAGACTTCACTGTCACTTTCGTGGTGGCAAACCTCATAAATGGTCGAGTGCCATATTCTTGAAACTTGCAGGTGAAATCAATCACTTGGTCGTTTGAGTACGCCTTTCCCGGCAGCAACGATGTGGAGAGTCCAAATCTCGGTAGCGTGACACCTCCACTTATTCCAGCCAGCTTTGACTTGGCAAAACTGAGCGTAAAAGACACTTCGGATGAGCTGGTTCCATTGGCGATGTTCGCACGGGAACAAGGAAAGAGAGGTATGTTGATGTGTGGGCCCTTGCACTCTGAAATTCGATTGAGCTCGGTGAAGTAGTATTGCTTGCTCCCGAATAAGCTTTCGAACCACGACGGCTTTGGCAATTCCTTCAATCTTTCAGCCATAAACTCCGGCCCATCCAACTCAGAAGGGTAAAGAATGGAGTCTTCGTATTCGCAGAAGATGGTCACATTGGGGTAGAGAGTGACCACCGAAGCCATGTACTTCGAGGAAAGATGCTCGCAAGTATCAATGGTCAAGTACTGCATTAGCCCGTCGTTTTCTGGATTATCTTTTGCTGCTTGGTCTTGGCTGAAGGCGCCCTGGGGAAGCAAACTTGCTTCCGTCCCAACATGCGCCACCACGAGAAATATTGGGATGGATGAGAAACGCATTTCTGTCAAGCATGAGGAAGATATTTGTTTGGTTTTTAACCCCCAAGCGGTTTGCAGAGAGAGAATGCTATGCCATCTCGGTTAATAGCTTAGTTTGGTATGCGCTTTGCACTACTAATTATTCCTTTCACCGACAATTGAATGCGTAATGCCAACCAGCCCTCCCCGCTTCTGCCGATTGCTTATTGCATTAACCTGAAACTGCTCAGTGCGCTATGTTTCTTCTACCTCAGGTTGCAAACTCGCTGGGCCAAGCCAGCGACATCGTAAATACTTGACATCTTGCCAAGGCTCGTAATCTGCCGGAAAGAACAAACTCTCGCATAAAAGTGTCGTCTGCTCAAAATTGAAATCATGCTCTGCAGGCTTGCATGAACGTTAATTGCACGGCTCTATCACACGCTGATAACTGATGCATATCTATCTCACACGTGTGCCAATCAGCTTCTTTGTTGTATGGCGGAACTGCTGATAACATCGCTTTCAAAAAAAAAATGACGTCCATATGCCGGATATTATTAACGGTATTCCATTGTGAATTGTTTGTCAGCCGTACGTCCTTCACCCATTTCATACAGAACGAACCACTTTCTCCTCAAAAAAACCCACAGGGTCCACTTAAAGTGCTTTATTCGAATGAAGTGCAATGAAATTCGCTAAAGTTCTCCAGCAGACGCTCGTGGAAGATGACATTCCCGAGGAATGGGTTGAAGCTGCGATTAAGTACAAAGTTTTGAAGAAATGCATAGCGAGAGTCGTGAGGGAGCTCGAGTTTTTGGGTCTTCCTAAGGCCGACTTGAAACTCCTATTGCAAGATGAGGACAAGATGGTGGAGGTTGATCAATCTGAGACCACGCCCAACAATCCTATTGTCGCCCAATACACGCTCAGGAAAAGAAACAACAAGATCGTCCCCTTTCTCAAGATCATTTTGAACGACACAGACACCAAGCAATACACTGAGGACCACGTACAAGAGGTTGCCGCCGAGATTCGTGGCAAACTAAAAAGTGTTTTGTCCACCGATGACGACGACCACCACGTGATTGAGATAAAGGAGGAGGAGAACCAATTAGTGTTACTGCCCACGACGTCCCACCGTGAGACGGAAGTTGAGGATATCGTCAAAGTTGAGAACAAAAATGAAATCATCATCATGCTCAACTCAGACTCCAAGTTCTTTAAAATGCTCAACTCCGAATTGGAATCTCTAGATCATATTCGTGACTACGAAGAAACTCAGCTTGTTGCTGAAATAGAGCACCTTACTGACCAAATAACCCTGGTGACAAAGAGAAGACTGGATTTATACAATTGGCGCGAGCTTTTTCGTATTTATCTTGACTCTGAGGTTTTCTTCCGTTACAACGAGACCAAGTTCGCTCTGCTGCAGCGTACGGCCGGGCAAGTGAAGGCAAATCTTTCGGACTTTGAAAGTAGAATCGAAAAGGCGAAGGTCATGGACAGGTTCAAACGAAAGCTGCTGGAAGCCGCCTACCGAGACTTTATGGCCGTAAACGAGAGGCTATTGAAGATCATTCAGTTTCAAACCATCAACACCACTGCTTTGAGAAAGATCTTGAAGAAGTTTGACAAGCGGACGTCGTTGAATATCTCCGACAAGTTTCCTCAACTCATATCTGAAGATCATATATTCATCAATGGTTCATCTGTTGCTCAGTCAATTTGCTACGTGATGCAAAATAAATTGCTCACTGTCGTTCCACAACTCGAAAACTATACTTGTCCGATTTGTCTTTCTGTTGCCTTTAAGCCTATCAGGTTGGCGTGCTCCCACATCTTTTGTGTGCGCTGCCTAGTGAAGTTGAAACAGAGAGGCAAAACTAACTGCCCTATGTGCCGATACGAAAATGCAATTGAGTTGGCAGACTCGAGCAATTTGGACCTTGCGGCTATGGAGCTAATAAAAAAGAACTTCCCGCTCGAAGTGAAGGAAAAATTGAAAGAGATCGACAAAGAGCGTTATGAGGAGCTTGTGGGGAAGAAAAATTGCGTGATTGTGTAAGAAGTGCAGACTTCGGTGTATGTCGTCATGATGGGAATATAGGCGGGTGTAGAATGGATCAGTTCGCTTGTAATTGAAGGAACTACAGAATAGATCAGCTGTGTAGTAATAGAGAGAACTATTGAATGGGCCAGTTAGGCAACATCAAAGCAATTTGTTTAGTGAATGTGAGAGGTCCAGCTGGTGTTACTTTATTCTCTTGGTACGGTAGGCCGTCGCGAAGCTGAGATGGTCGCCAAATCGAGTTTGACCCTCGAAGTAATCAAATATTATTACAATGAAACACACTTTTCGATCATTAGCATTACATGTAACTGATACAAAATTGTTTGTTTGTAATACGTTTTTAGAATTTTAAAAGCATAAGCAAAATTGGTGGTGTACTTTAGTGTGGAAGCGCGCTCGTATTTTGTCCTATTTGCTCGCGTCTTCAGTCAAAGTATGAACGACAGAGATACAAAATATGATCGGCAACTTCGGCTCTGGGCTCACGACGGGCAATTTAAATTGGAAAAAGCTCATGTTTGTTTGATCAATGCCACTCCGGTGGGTGCAGAGACCCTCAAGAACCTTGTCCTTCCTGGCGTTGGTGCCTTCACAATAATTGATGACAGAACAGTGACCGACGATGATCTCAGTGGAAACTTGCTACTAAGTGAGGATGATTTGGGCACAGGAATTGCTGGTGCTATGTGTAAAGGCTTGTTGGAACTCAATCCAGACGTGAAGGGCTTTGCTGTGGAGATGAATTTATCCGAACTACCGAAGTCATATTGGAATGACTTCACTGCTGTGATCGTCAGTGAGCAACTTCCGAGTTCAGAATTGGAGTCATTGAAGCAAATTCTTTGGGGCAGAAACATACCACTCTTGCTCGTCTATACTCTGGGGTTCTACGGCTCGGTTCATATCGTGGCGAAAGAAACGACAATCGTGGAGACCCACGACCCGTCAAGAGTTTTCGACTTGCGAGTCGACTGTCCTTGGACCGAGTTGCAAGAGTTCGCGGACTCCTTCGATATGGCTCAACTAGATGACACTGATCACTCACATGTTCCATACATCGTCATATTTATCAAGGCGCTTCAGCAATGGAGAAAGGACCATCAAGGGAAGACTCCTCAAATCTTCTCGGAAAAGAAATCATTTCGATTTGACTATGTTGAAGCAATGGCTCGGAATATCAATACTGAGACCAACTTCATCGAGGCATCTCAGTCTGTGCACAGAGCGCTTCAGATATCAGCTATGCCGAGATCAACAGCGAAATTGTTCGAAAGCCCGGAACTTCTATCCGTGACCTCTAAGACTCCTGTGTTCTGGCTTCATATACTTGCATTGAAACGCTTTGTGGAAAAGAACGGTGGTATGTTACCGTTGCCCGGCAATCTCCCTGATATGGCCTCCACTACATCAAACTATATTACACTTCTGAAAATCTACCGCGATAAAGCTATCCAAGATCAGCAAAACTTCTTCCGCGAGCTCTCCAATGTGTACCATATGGTTGGTTTGCAAGTGGACGATATCAGCGTTGAGTCTATTGCAACGTTTTGCAAGAACGCGGCATTCATCTACGTTTCGTATGGCTCTCCTTTCGCAACCTCAGAAGGTCTCATCAAAGAATTGTTGTCGCCATCCGATTCGCATCACAGCACATTGGCCATATACTTTGCCATGCTTGCATTACATCACTGGTCGGAAGGTACGGAGCATACATATGACGCACTTATCGAAAGCTTCAAAACCATCACAGGAGCGACGGAAGAACAACTCACGAAGGACATACGTTCTGCAGTCCAGGAAGTCTACCTTCACCACCTGACGAGCTATCTTAATACGTGCAGCTTGCTAGGGGGAATTGCGGGGCAAGAGATTTTGAAAATCGCAACATTGCAATATATTCCATTAAATAATTTGTTCGTTTTTGACGGCGTGAAATCTGTGAGCAATAAGTGGACTGTTCGTTACTGAGGATGAAGTTAGCAAGTACTAAATAAATGCATTATGGTCGTTGGTGTCAGTTCACAAACCTTCAAATGATCCCTGTAGCCCTGACGTAGCTTTAAGCTTTTTATTTTGCCTCACGATGTCCTTCCAATCTTCCTGGGTGGCTTCCTCATCAGAGGACTCCTCCATGATCTGCTTTTCAATAGCTTCCCTCTTTCTTTTATTCTTCAAGCGACGAGTGGCTTTCGTTTCTTTCGTATCAACCTTAGTCGACCAAGATTCATTCTTCTTCTTGAGTAATTTCCGAGTCTTTGCGTCGGTAATTTTCTTGAGTTTATCCGCCTCCATGTTCTCCAAACGTGCTTTCTCCTTGGCTGCGTCAGCATAGGCATATTTGTCCATGTTGAATTCTTCGCTAGTCAACCACCCATTTTCAGGCATCTTCTCGTTAGCGATGTATTTCGTCTCAGGCATCTTGGGAAGACGGAGCAAACCATACATCTTTGCTGTTCCCAAATAGTCTAGTAATTGCATACGGAAGATGGAAGTAGCGATATGCTTCTGGTAGTAGCGAACGAAACCAACATAGGACTTGACAGCAATTTCATGTCTGGCACGGTCTGAAAGCATGAACTTTTCGACCTTAGTCTGGAAGTCGGAGTGGAAATCTTCGACATCGGGAGCGGACATTTCGGACATTTCCACGTTTTTCACTTCCATAAAGTTAACAAAGTCGACTTCTTTGGAGCTTTTGTCCAACATAACCACCGCGCGACCAGCTTTGTTCGCTCTCCCTGTTCGTCCGCATCGGTGCAAAAAGACGTCTGGATCCGTAGGTGGATCGAGCTGAATGACTAAATCGACATCGGGTATGTCGATGCCTCTGGCAGCAACGTCTGTGGTCATTAGAACGTGCTTTATTTCGGTAGAATCGCCATCAGTGAAACTTTGGAGGGTCTTCAAACGGGCATTGGTGGCGAGCTGGCCATGCAAAGAATGGAATTTGATGGGGAACTTCTCAAGGACGCTGATCATGTTGTAGAAGTGCTTGACCGATGCACATGTTGGGAAGTATACAATGCATTTTTTGAATCTGAATTTGCGGACAAGCTCCAAGAATGTCGTGAACTTTCTTTCTGCATCCACAAGCATGTACTGGATCGTGAGTGAGGTGGGAGCCGCTTTTGGAGAGGATTTAGACTTCACCGCTATTCTAACTGGATTCATCATGCCCGTTCTGAATACCCGATCGCCAGCGGCAGAAAGGGTGGCAGAGAAAAGGCCAGTTCTGCGCTGCTTAGGAAGCTGCTTCAAGATAGAAATCACGTCAGCTTCGAATGACATGTCAAGAAGCTTATCAGCCTCATCTAAGACGGCTATTTCGACAGATGAAGTACTAACCTTGGAAGACGCGAGTAGATCCTGCAAGCGTCCTGGAGTAGCTATAATGATCTGGCTCCTAGAGGCGAGAAATCTCTCCAAGTCTTCTCTGATCGACGAGAGAGACCCAACCACCAACTGAGTCGAGATGCGAGTTTTGTCCTCAGGCAAGTATTGTAGCACCGAGTCGAAAACACTCTGAATCTGACTGGCCAACTCTCTCGTTGGTGATACCACAATAGCAAGCATATGGCCCTTCTTGACTGGGTCTACCGGTCCGTCGCCAGTCCCGTAGAGCCTGTTGGAAATGTGTTGCAACACTGGAAGCACGAAAGAGAGCGTTTTACCTGAGCCCGTTACAGATTCCACGACAACATCTTTGTTCCTGCTGAAAAGTGGGATGGTAGACGCCTGAACGGGGGTCATCGCAGGAAATCCGAGTGAGATCACGGCATCATGTAGCCATGGATGGAGGTCGAGGTTATCCCAGCTCAAAGACATGATGTATAGCGATGCGCGCGATGCGATGAGATGCACTTCTCACTTGTATGTGGAAACGGCTCGCCAATATGTTTGAGAATGCAGCCACCAGAGAATACGAGAAATGGAGCAAAAAGCAACTCATAAAACGTCTTCTAGAGCTCGAACAGCAGGCGACTTTACCTGCTGGGGAGAGCGTGAAGTGTGCGGAAGTCAATGGCGCAACTGATTCCAAGCCCGGTGTCGAAACCGTTCCGGTTCCAAAGAAAAGAAAATTCGATTTTTCGAAGCACAGCACGAGGTTTGTTGCTTTCCGGTTTGCCTACCTAGGATGGAACTACAATGGGCTCAATTTCCAGTATGATCCTACCCCACTTCCGACGGTGGAGGAGGACATTTTACAAGCAATGTATAAGGCCAAAATGGTCGCAGAGCCAGACCCAGCAACCTGCAATTTTAGCAGATGTGGCAGGACTGATAAGGGGGTCAGTGCGTTGAACCAAGTGATCTCATTGGATGTCAGGTCGTCGTTGAGCAGTGAAGAGCAATCGAACCCCAACAACGACACAAAAGAGCTTCCCTACCTAACTATATTGAATGCTCTCCTACCACCAGATATCAGAATAACAGCTGTGTGCCTTCGTCCTCCAGAAGGCTTCAATGCCCGATTCAGCTGTACGTACAGACACTACAAGTACTTGTTCAAGAAGGAAAATTTGAACATAGAGTTGATGCAGCAGGCAGCAAAAAAGTACGAGGGAGTACATGATTTCCGCAATTTCTGCAAGATTGACGGGTCCAAACAGATTACAAATCACTCTCGTGAAATATATTCGGCGAATATAGTTCATCATCACGATGATTTCTACGTATTCGACTTAAAAGGGTCTGCATTTCTCTGGCACCAAGTCAGATGCATGGTCGCAGTTCTCTTCTCGGTGGGCCAAGAGTTGGAGTCTCCTCTGGTGATTGACAATTTGGTAGATGTTGAGAAACTACCCAGCAAGCCTTTGTTTGAGATGGCGAACGACATCCCGTTAGTCTTGTATGATTGCGTGTTCCCTGACATGGAATGGCTTAATTCAGCAGAGCACTTCAACGGCTCCCAAAAGGCTAAACTTTCGAAGGAGTACGCCCGCTTCAATGGCCAGTTGCTCGACATGGAGATCAAGGCGCACATCACGAACATGGTGAAAGACGTGTATGTGAAAGACGTCAAGTTCGACTCGCACCTTCCGGGTGCTGGCAGAATCAATACCGGGGATGGAATAGGGCGGAATTTCAAGACCTACGTCCCCATATGTGAGAGAGTCTTGGGGGAGACTGTCGAAAAAGTTAATGAGAGGCACAGGGAGAAACAGATAAGAAAGGGAAAACGAAATGCCGATGGACTGTGAATGGGTGATGGTATTGAAAGTACACGTCTACTACATCCGAGTATCAATCTGATAGGGCTTATGATATGACGATATAGAATCTTATCTATGATAGTAAATACTTTGCCTTGCGTGATGATTTGTGACACCACTATTAATACACCTTTGAATGTAGTGTGGCAATTTCGTTAGAATTTTGATATCCACGACGGTTCCCAAAATTGCCATTCGGTCGGTCCTGCGTCCACCCAGAGAAAGCCATTCATGATCATCTCGTCAATGACCGCTTTCGATCGAACCACGTCCCACCCATAATTATCTCGTAAAAGACGATAGGTAACAAATCCGCCCATGAAGCCACAAAGCTCATAGACCCTTTTTTGATCATTTGAAATTGTACCATTGCTCGACGTGCCGAGAAACTTCACCCATTTGCCGCTGTTGATATCGAGCACCTCGTAACCTTTGCCGAGGTTGCCAAGAAGAGCCAATGCCTTGGAGACATCATCTTCTACCATATTTATTGGTACTGTGACTGTCTCTTTGAGTCTCGAGTGCAACTCTTTAAACGAAATCAAGCCACCGTTGATATCTCTGGTCTCTTGGCAAATTTCCACCACTCGCACGGCTAGACCCATGTGGAAGTTATCGCTCTTCTTTGACTTGGAATCGATGAAAAGTAGAAGTTCGAGAGGATCCACTCCAATCAGTAAGCACATCTGTGTGAACTTATCGCAGAACTCTGGATTTTTCTTTATCGTCTCGCCATGATCGCTTGCAAAATTGACGAGGGCAGACTGAAAAACAGCTAGTTGTGTAGAAAGCTGGTCTGAATGTTGTTCTGTCAAGGCTTTACCGAGCTTTAGATATGCATCTCGATCAGCCTCAATTCGATTCATTGATAAATGATAAGAGCGCGCGCTAAAAGAATATGGATATGAAGTTCATCGCAACGTATCACACCTTTTTGTGGGAAGCGACCACGCAGGTCAATTGCACATGCCCCATTCTGAGCAGTCCGGTGTTTAGAGCTCTCACAATAT
Source organism: Helenozyma rhizophorensis (assembly GCA_030573355.1). NCBI lineage: Eukaryota > Fungi > Ascomycota > Pichiomycetes > Serinales > Metschnikowiaceae > Helenozyma > Helenozyma rhizophorensis. Next base: position 131,725 of record JAJMDD010000009.1, read on the forward strand.
TTTACTATGTGCGTTAACTTTTACCGAAGCCGTTTCGTGACGTTTTCGCGCGCCATTGTATGGCAACGTGGTCCCTGTGACGCATTACCCTTTCTGTAGACCAAACGTCAGCAAACTCTCGAATTGAGCTTCATCAGCCGAGTCGAAGCCAAAATCTGCTCCTAGTTGGATTCCAAGTCTGTATGCTTGACCTTCTGATTGAACCGTACATGTTGTTCCAAATCTACTGTCATACGAGTTCGTGGGTGTTTGGGCACGTGCAGATAACGTTATGATAGTGGATATCCTTCAAATAATCCATGGTTAGTATATATTGAGCCTAATTCTGAGGCGAGCAGATTCTTAAGTATCCATCCAAAGATGTCGGTGAAGAATTTTGGAACCGAAATGAGCGAACGACCTCTAGGCGAGATCAAAGACTCTGAAGAAGACTTGATTGGAATCGCCGAGGATGACATCATTGCCAAAAAGATGCACCTTATCAATGATTCTCTCGACCAAATTGGCTTCACCTGGTACCACGCCAAACTATTTTGTATCGCAGGTCTCGGCTACTCAGCTGATTCGCAGTTGACATTGATCCAAAGTTCCGTCAAATCCTACGTTGACATGCAGTTTGGTAGAGAGTTCCCAGTTGCTACGGAAATTTTGTATGTTGGGCTTCTTACTGGGTCAATTTTTTGGGGGTTTGGAGCTGATTTGATCGGTCGTAAAACTGCGTTCAATACGTCTCTCCTACTTGCGTCTGCGTTCGGGTTCTTAACAGGTGGCATGAGCTCCTATGCAACTTACTGCCTTTTTATGTGCCTCAGTGCCTTTTGCGCGGGCGGAAACCTCGCCTTGGATGTTACCGTATTTCTTGAGTTTTCCCCCAAACGCTACACTTGGTTGACTACCTTTATGGCTGCATGGTGGGGCGTGGGTCAGACCATCGCCGTACTCATATCGTGGGCATTCCTCCCTAACCACTCTTGCGCAAGTATGGACAACTGCCCCAGTCACCTCAACAGGGGCTGGCGCTATTGCTGGTACACAAACTCGGGCATAGTCATGGCTGCAGCATTGATGCGGCTATTCGTTTTTCGCTTGGACGAGACTCCGAAATACCTTGTCTCAAATGGACGGGATGAGGAGGCTGTAAAGGTACTTACCGCCATATCAGAGAAGTATAATCGGCCGATTTCATTAACTTTGGACCAATTGAGTGACTGCGGGCCTGTCAAGCCATTGCATGATGGGGACTCGTCGTTCAATCTCAGGGAGGTGTGCTTCTCGGTGAAAGAGCACGTCAAGATCTTATTTCAAGGACGAAAAATGGCTCTCTCCACAAGTCTCGTCATTTTGTCTTGGATGCTCATTGGCATTGCTTACTCCACATTCTTCAACTTCTTATACATCTACATTGCCGCCCATGGAGGCAGTACAGGGTCATCACCCTACATAGTGTACCGCAACGCCACCATAAGCTACTTTGTCGGCATCTTTGGTCCTATGCTTGCAGCAGCTATGGTGCGAATTCCAAAGATTGGCCGGCGAGGAACTATGTGCTTTGGAGGTTTGTCTGGAATGGCAATATTGTTCGGGTATACAACTGTGAGGACTCAGCAAGCGGATGTAGGATTCGCTTCTGCGACTTACTTCTTCGTCAACATCTACTTTGGCGTGTTGTACTCGTACACACCAGAGGTTTTCCCAGCGATTGCACGAACTACAGGATGTGCGTTAGCTTTGGTGTTCTGTCGGTTGAGCTCCTCGATGGCACCGGTAATATACTACTACGGTCAGAAATCGGGGTCTGCAGTGCCCATCTGGGTGTGTGGAGCCTGTATCGGGGCTCTTGGTCTCATCGCGATGATTCTACCGTTCGAGACAGTGGCGAAGAGATCCATGTGAGTGTCTAAGTCTATAAATAAACATGAACAGAGAAGAATTTGTACAGGCTTACAAGAAAAGAGATGTAAGCGCAGGAAGCTGCAACGTTGTGGCTCTGTCGTCAATGGCCAATAAATTTATCTTCTCGGTAATCGGTATTTCGCAGCCAGGTTTTGGTGTGTGTGGGGAAACCGCGGCTCACGAGATCAGCACATGAATACAGTTCTGGCGATTACTCACCTCTTTTCCTTCGCAAGTCTTCATTTTTACTTAGTTATATTTAGTTCGCCATTGTTGCGCAGGATTAAATTACACAGCACGGTCATTTGAACCCCCAACGCAGATCGCCACGATGGATATCAAGCTTTCTGAGGACCGCTTTCTGGGCATGGGCGACGCCCCGACTCCGCAGGAAATCGAGGTTGAGTTCGGTCTGGGTGTCAAAGCCACCGTTTCCGTGCCCCATGCCGTCAACACGCCAAATTTTCTTGAGCTCGGCTTTGCTCCTGCGACCCACAAGATGGCAATACTCCTACACGGCCAGGGCGGTCACCGTGACTACTGCTACCAGAAAATGCTTGCCCACAAGCTCGCAGCTGAGGCTGGAATGTACACGTTGAGGCTCGACTTCCGTGGATGCGGCTCACTGGCTGACGTTGCTGACCCCGAGGTGGGACGCGTTTTGGCTCTGGATATCGAGGATATCCAGGCTGCAGCCGAGTATGTTCTCGGCGAGAATGCGTTAGGAATTCGATTCTACTTGCTGGCTATCATCTCGCATCTGCGTGGTGCTGTCGCAATGTTTCTCTGGGCGCTTCAGCAAGACAGACTCTTGAGAGGTCCCGACCGCGCCAAAGCCATTGTTGTCCCCAACTTGATCTCGTGCTCGCTGCGCTTCCGGTCGTACACCGTTATGGACCGTTATCCGCTACTTGACGACGATTTCAGGTACGTTGAGCAGCTGGCTCTTCGCTACGGGAAGATTGCAATGGTTCCTGTCACAAAGGCCGAGCTTCAGCTGCTTGCTGCTCCCGACTTTTCGGTGCTCCGTGACCTCTCGCTCGAGTGGTCTGTACTCAGCGTTGCCGGCACTGAGGACCTTATCATCCCCAAGGAGGATGTTGGGTTCTTTGCCAATGTGTTGAACCGTGCACCATACAGCCACCACACCGAACTCATTGAAGGTGCGGACCACAACTTTTATGGTACAGAGCTTATTGAGCACGACTTTGATGCCGAGGAACACAATCGTCACAATTTGCCGCTCACGCGCAAGAAGCTTGTCAACTATAACTACGTGGTCAGCGCGCTCATTGTCAAGTATCTTCGCTCCGACCAGGAACTGCTCCGGTTCTTGGCTCGTGCGCAATACATTGGCGGGGCCCCGCGCATGAAGAAAGTTGATGGTGTTTCCAATTTCAGAGACATTGGCGGCTGGCCCATCCATCGTCCCACGTTCGCCCATAGCGGAGCTGTCTGTGTACGCCCCAACCTCATTTTCCGGTCCGCTAATACCGCTGGTTTAACTGACAGTGGTGCCAGATCAATCACCAAGTTGGGCATTCGCACGGTGTTTGATCTTCGCTCCGAGGAAGAAGTGGACAAGGATGGCGTTCCCCCTCTTGCAACTACAGGGGCTACCCGCGTTCATGCGCCAGTGTTCCCTCATGAGGACTATTCGCCAGAGCAATTGGCGCTCCGTCGTGCCAATTTGATCACTCTGTGGCACACATACATTGATGTCTACGATAGCATGTTAGAACGCGGCACGCCGTCGTTTCGAACCATGTTTGAGCATATATTACATCGGCCCAACGACCCGCTTCTTTTCCATTGCACTGCAGGAAAAGACCGTACTGGTGTTTTTGCGATGCTCGTGTTGAAACTCGCGGGGGTGGACGATTTTACAATCGCCAAGGAGTATGAGATCACCGCAGAAGGTTTTAAGCCGGATCATGAGCGCCTCAAAGCTAAATTTGACGGAGTTGTCGACAAACTCAGAGCGAACGATCCTACTGGCGAAAAGGAAGCCGCAATCGTGTTGGGTCGGAAGAATTGGTCGTTGGAAAAGGACGGATTCGCCAATCTTGTGAGCTCACGCTCGGAGGCCATGTTCGCGACGTTAGAGTTACTTGAAGGTAAGTATGGTGGTATACTCAACTACATGGAGAATAATCTAGGGTTCTCCAGCGACGAAGTCAGAAAAATATTTGACGCCATCGTGGTGCCGTGCGACGGTGAGAGTGCGAGCTCCTGCCATCGTGAGGCCAAAATATAGAGTCGTTCCATAGAGTACTTCGCTTTCATCAGACAGACAAAACTTGGCATACAGCGCAACATGGACTTCACCGGTGATATTTGTATTCTGTTTGAGGTGCCCCTCACATGACTGGAAGCGGCCGCTGCTTGAAGATGATCTTCTTGTAGACTATGTCGACAATATTCATCTGTTCATCCTTTTTGGATGGCACTCGGAGCACTGCAAGTGGCTCTCGAAGCGTCTCCACCGACCCTAGAAGGCGCTGAGACTTTCCGACGAATAGGATAACCTTGGAAGGATTTTTTTGGTCAAATTCCATTTTACCGAAGCGAACTGCCTCATAGATCTCATCGACCCGAGCAAAATTGCTCACGTAGTCAGCATCAAGCCCTCGTAGATCGTCCGGTATTTGAAGAGGGATATTTAGCTCACCCTGGATCTCCAATATTAACAAGCCCAACGCGGTCGACACTACGCAAGAGTTCGTTGGATTATTTTTGCTCGGTAGGTTTAACTCTCTGCGGACATTCGCATAATCGACATCTGTCTTGGGCATCGTTAATATGGCCTCTTACAGACGCGTCCGCTGAGTAGTGTGAGATGTACGGGTGTCAACGAACTTCTTCCATTTCCCTAAGCAAAAAGTAACCTGCGCATGGCCATTTCAAGTCATGTGGTCCAGATGCCAAAATCCGTGTACTAAAGCCATGCTCCGCCGCTGTCGTTATGATGCAGCATGAAAAGCGATCATGGTGGATTGCGGGTTACAGATCTTTTCGATTACCTCCGCACGGCAATCTAAACTCAAATGCCTGTCGGTCTTTGCGACTTTGCATGTCTTCCCCGACATGCGTATTTAGTCGTGCAGGCAGCTATAACCTGATTTCCCAGATAAAACGCTACCAGGTAAATTTCTTATGCAGGGTTCGCAATCCAGCCACCAACAGACGCTTGTCTCTTCTGATTCAAAGTACTAGACGTTGCTGTTTGACATTGACCTTCGCTGAGTATAGGAAGCACAAACATTACTATACATTGATAGAGTTCACCTTGGAAGACTCGTTCACATAATTAGACTTCCAGCCTCCAACACCTGCAGATGATTACATCTGCAGGTGGTGGCTTAGTGGCCTGCCCATAAATCCGTCAAACGCCATTAGTAATGGAAGATCTGCAAAGAGCACCTGCTGGATGGATCCTTCCCCCGAACAAAAGCGCCGATCTACCTTCGAAAAGGTCAACCGAATACACGCGAGATGCACTTGCATGATCTTGGGAGCGAAGACTGCTTTGCTGCCCGAAGAGGGGCCTAGTATCGGGATTCTATTGCCGTGGAAGGGTGCGTACTGAACATAAATATTCAGGGCTGCGTAAATAAGAAGATGCCGTACGAGATGCGTTCATTCGTTAAAGCCCGTTAACATTACTGGACAACGAAACGTACTGTCGTGAAGCCCGAGCTTGGACATATGTCGGGATCACCGTCTCTGCAGGTGGCTCGCGCACATATATGCGCCTCATGCATCATATATGTACAGCTAGCAGGTTGCGCTCATAATTATCGTAACTCGCCCCGAATGGCACATTACGCCGAATCGGCCAATGGAATTTGGCTCATACCAATTAAGTACTTAAATAGACACATCTCGGCAACGACGCAAATAGCCTTGTCTGATTTCCATAAGTCTTGTTTCTAATGTCCGACGAGAAAAGTGCAGAGAAAGGTGCTTTCAATGACGTAGATTCCAAGTCGTCTTTCCAGGACTACAGGCAGAGACTTTATGAGAAATTGGGACACGCGCATGTTCTAACTCAAGACGGCAGAATCGATGATATTGAGTACCTCTATGGTAAAATCGAAGACTTGTCTTTAGACCAGGCGCTTGACATATTAAGAGAAACACTTCACGACCATGGTGACGACCCCAATTATCCTTATGAGGACTACGTCTATATCGAACAGCTTCTCAAAGGTTCAGAAGCGAGCACTGAATTGAGCGCGGCCGACTGGGAGTTCGAGGTCAAGATGTACGCCGGGTTGACAGAGTATCACTCGCCCTACCCAGAGGTGCGGGCTATCACTTCGCCCACAGACGACCCCACCATCCCTTGTGAAACAATCCGGGCCTACTTTTTGGGCGGTTTCTGGTGTGTATTGGGTACGGGTATCAATGAGCTTTTCTCTAGAAGACAACCCAGTATCTACATTTCCGCTTCAGTGTGCCAGATGTTGATGTACCCTAGTGGCATTGCCCTCCAGTACATTTTGCCTGATTGGGGTGTGACCGTCTTCGGCACCAGACACTCATTAAACCCTGGCCCCTGGACGTACAAGGAGCAGATGTTCTCCACTGTTATGTTCGATATTGCGATCGGCGGAATGTACGTGGGCTACAACTTCTACGTCGAGAAACTTGACGTGTTTTACGGCAACACTTGGGTAACAATTGGGTATCAGATCTTGATTTCCCTTGCTTCACAGCTCTTTGGTTTTGGTTTTGCGGGAATCTTGCGCAAGCTCGTCATATACCCAGTGCGTGCAGTGTGGCCCACAATCTTGCCCACGCTCGCGCTCAACAGGGCGTTACTTAAGGAAGAAAAGAAAGAAAAAATCAATGGCTGGACGATTACTCGTTACAAATTTTTCTTCATCGTTTTCATCTGCTCCTTTGTTTACATGTGGGTTCCTGACGTCTTATTTCAGGCTTTGTCGTACACCAACTGGATGACTTGGATCAAGCCAAATAACTTCAACTTGGCCATGGTAACCGGTTCAATTTCTGGACTTGGACTTAACCCAATTACCTCGTTCGACTGGAATATTGTTGGGTACTGGCTCCCCTTAGCTTTTCCTTTCTATACCTACATGAACATGATGATAGGTCTGTTCATTGGCTTTTTTGTCATTATTGGTCTTTACTACAGCAACTACAAGTGGACAGCATATCTTCCGATCAATGACAACAATATTTACACCAATACTGGTGAGATTTACGCGGTCGAGAGCGTGCTTACGAACAGTAAGTTTGACAAGGAGAAATACTTGCTGTACGGCCCTCCTTATTTGTGCGCCGGCAACTTGTTGGTCTACGGCGCAAACTGCGCATTTTATACGTTCATCTTTCCATACGTGCTTTGGACGGAAAGACGTGGCTTGTGGCACTCTATCAAGTCCTTGAAAGACCTGGTGGTGGACTGGAATTCGTCCAACTTCACCAGATTCAAGGATCCACATGCTAGAATGATGTCGCGTTACAAGGAGGTTCCAGATTGGTGTTTCCTTGTCATAATGGTTATGGCGCTTGTTTTTGCTATCGTTTGTGTGAAGGTTTATCCCGCTAATACACCAGTTTGGGGTATCTTTTTGGTGTTAGGTGTCAACATTATTTTCGTGGGACCCTTGTGCATCATTTACGCAATTACAGGTTACTATTTCACTCTCGAAGTGTTCATTGAATTGATCATCGGCTATGCTTTGCCCGGAAATGGAGACGCATTGATGTTCTTAAAAGCTTTGGGATTCAACATCACGGGTCAGGCGCAACAGTACGTCTACGACCAAAAAATGGCATACTACGCCAAAGTTCCTCCGAGAGCTGTTTTCCGTGGGCAACTCATTGGTACCATCATTCAGATTATTGTCTCTTTGCTGGTAATTAACTGGTCTATCAGTAACATCGAGGGTATCTGCACGGAAGATCAAACGAACGCCTTCACTTGTCCTAGCGAAACCTCATACTACTCATCCTCAGTATTTTGGGGTGTCATTGGTCCAAAGAGAGTATTCAACAAGTTATATCCCATCTTACCATATTGTTTCCTTATTGGATTTCTACTTGCTTTGATTTGTCTTGCAATCAAGCATAAGTACAACAGAAAAACGCAGTGGTTCCAGCCAGCGGTAATTATTGGAGGACTTTTCAATTACGCACCTTATAACTTGAGTTATTTCATTCCTGGCCTTTACGTCTCTTTCGCTTTCAACCATTATATCAAACGGAAATACAGCGGATGGTGGGAAAAATACACCTACATTTTGTCGTCCGCTTTGGACGCTGGAGTTGCATTTGGAGGAATTATCATATTTTTTGCCATCTGGTACAAGGATGTCAATTTGAACTGGTGGGGCAACCTTGTTACATATAGTGGTGTTGATGCTGGAATCGGGCAAACCAGCTTAAAAGATCCTGCCACTGCGCCCGACGGTTACTTTGGACTAAGGTCTGACGACTGGTAATATATAGCCTTAAGATAAATGGACTTAATAACGAATTGTAAAAATGTTGGGTGCAATTAACCGTCGACAAATTAAAGAGTACATTGGATAGTTTCAGCTACGACGTCTAAAATCTCTTATCCTAGCTTCCCTTGGATTACAATCGTAAGCTCGCTCTAGCACATGTATTATTAAGATGTAGTTGACGTTTGCTCCTTAGAACGCTATTAGAAGAGATTGCCTTTGGTCTTCTTGTCGACGCGATAGTTTCTCCAGACCGCAATTGCAGGGATGGCCAACACCAAAATGCACGTAGCGGCAATCGAACCATTTCTTTGACTCTTTCCCCACGCGTAATCGATGGCATTACGGATTTCACTGCCTACTGGGTACGTCATTTGCGTGACATATCCTCCAGCATAAATCGTGGCATAGTCTGCCTTGGCACTTTCAGGCAATTTGTCGTAAAGTGTGCTTGGGAACGTGTTCGTGTAGATAGCAGCTGCAACTGCGTAACCAATGGCTCCACCGACTTTGGAGCTGAGCGAAATGAGGGAAAGAACCAATGGAATCCCCTCTTTGTCTCCAGCTGCACACATAACTGCCATGTCCTCACCAATAACCAAGGTACCACCTGCGAAAGCAATAAAGATTTGGCACATGACTATGTATCCAATATTGCGTTCTTGACCTCTGAAGTGTACCATGAGCCCAGCACCAAGCATCATAAGTGGGAGACCAAAGCAAAGACAAGTGTACTTGAATGTTTTAATGTAACGCACCCAGACTCCGAAAACAACACCCCAGAAGCAAGATCCCACATTGTAAATCTGGGTCATGTAACCTGTCATTGAAATGCTCAAGTTGTACACCACAATAACAAAGTAGTAATAATAGAGGTCCCAGCAGTAGAAACTGAAGTAAAGAATAGCAGCGAGCGAGCATGCTCCCAACACCGTGCGGTCATTCAAGATCTCCCAACGAATGAATTGCACTCTTGCACCGTAGGCCTCCCAGGCTGCGAAAACTGGGAAAAGCAAGACGCCAATCACGATCATGGCAATAAAGGTCGCACTCTTATACTGGGCCCTACCGTAAGACTCCAACGAGAACGGAAGTAAAGTAAGCACAAAAGCAGCAGCCAAGATAAACGCACCGATGACGTCGAACTCGTGGATGTAATGGACGATAGACTGCAAAGCAGTGCGTCCGCTGGGCTCTTTCCTGAGCACTCCCATTTTGTATGCCTTCAACTCGTAGTATTTGAAGACAAAGGCAAGAGGGCAGAAAACAACAGGCGAAATGATGGCGAATGCTCCATACGCCCACCTCCAGGACGTTATGCCGAGGAAAGACTCCGCTGCAAGGGGACCTGTGAAGGCGGTGCAAATGAAAGGAGTGCTGGCAAAAGCAAAGGAGAACGCTCTGTTACGAAGTCCTGAGGTGTCGGCAATGAAAACATCTAAAATTAAGTAGATTGCATCGTAACCAATCCAATACAAAACGTAGCCAGCCGCATAGGCATTGGGTCCGTTACTGGAAGCGATGATAATAATTCCGAGAATGAACACACCAACAAAGAAAAGAAATCCCTCTGCGCGTCCCCAAATGTTCAATATTTTCGCAATGGGTAGTTGAAGAACGCCTCCAATTATGGATGCTAATATACTAGCTGTTGAAATTTGAGATGCGCTAGCAAAGTCCGAGTAGGCGAGGTAAAGCACGTTAAGTCCAATGGACGATTGAAAAGCTAAAATGAAAAAGCAAACCCAAATCCAGGCGTATGTAAAGTAAATGGCCTTCTTTCCCCAAACTAGAGTCAATGCTTCTGCCTTCTGAACACCAGGAAGTGCATCTTCGGAGACATTATCAGACTCCGACTCGTACTCAGAGTGATGAGACGCCTTCTCATCTGCGTTTTCGGCTTCGCGGTCGAGAACTCCGCTAGCGATTGCCGCGTCCGATGGCTTTTTGAAATACTGAGCTTGGGCTGACATGGCGGTAGAGATGTTATCTTTGCGATCTAGTCCATTTAAGTATGGCGATGGCCCAGGGCACTTTTACAAAAAGATGCATGAAACGCCTGACAAGTAGCATTTGCCGAATCTGCCGCCGAAGTTCGTCTGAGCATGTTACATTTCACATGGGCAGGCATGAGGGACTTCTTGCTTTTCTGGTTTAGCCTCGAGCAATTATAAATTCTTCATGTTGTTCTTGGACAGCTACAATTCATAGTATAAAGGTGGAGAACGCTGGTGCTATTCCCTTATAGAAAGATCTTCCGGGTAGCATTTGACAGGTACGGCATCATATTTTGAACCTTGTGCGTCATATCGGCATATAGAAGGGGCTTTGACGCGTATGTCGCAATATTAATAGCCGTAGACGAACCATTGGTTACTCAGTGTACTGTGCAACTAACGATTGCGTAAAAGTGCTATGCACGTTTAAGTGGGTTAGCAGAAGTGAAAATTATCGATCCCATCGCATTCTCAACTCTTCTGAAAACCTTTACGGTGCTCTCTATACCACAAATCCGAGCATCTCTATTCGGGAGCCCAGTCATACTATCAAAGCAAATTTGAATTCTCACGCTGGGCTCTCAGCCTGTGCATTAGGGTTGTGGATCATGCGGCATTTGAAAATATAGCATTGACGGACGAACGGCGATTACACGGGGCGTTCCTAATTCGAAATACGTCCGTCATCGAAAGCAAAAAAAAAAAAAAAATCCTAAGATGCAGTTGAAGAATGTAATCTGGTTCATCAAGGGAACAAATACAAAATGAAGGATTTATGTCTCCAATGCGCGTCCTCCAGCATCTGCCAGCACCAATCGAAACTGCCAATCAGGATATTTATATATTCAGCATGAATTCTCTATTCTTATCAAATTGAGATTTAGAGAACGGATCCAACGCAGAATTGGTTCTAGTCTGCTTGCTTGGTAGTTCTGGTAGTTATTGCATGTAGGCGATACATCTATGGCCGAGGGTTCTGACCTAACTCCGATTTTTTGCCAGGTCACAAGCATCACTGTTTCCGACCATATTGTGAGCAAAAACTTGTGATGAAGCCACGAAATGAAGACAACCAACCTTTTGGACAATAGGTATCGACCAATCCAACACCAGCAATCGACTCCAATAGCACCGAATTGTTGACACCGCACTTCATTGAAAGAGCTTCGATAATATCAAAGTACACATACAGTGATGTCGATTGATGATGGGACATAACGTATTAGGCAAGTATGCCAACAATCTGAGTACTTCATCGTTTTGTTAAGTACTTCCTAATTTGGTATAGATGGTCACTATAAGTACCCTCAATCGGGAAATACCAGTTGCAGTCTTACGATATATACAGGTTTGTTGTGGAGCAGATGGCCTACATTCGAATAGGTCTAGATAATACCTTCAGTATCAAAGCACATGAAACAAAGCGGCCATATTATCTCTGGATATTGGACCAATCTGAAGAGCCTCAGCGGCTTTTTATTTTTTGAGACCATTTGTTTGACCTTTAACAGACTTCGTGGAGTTCAATCGGATGCGATCTGTATGCAGTGCGATAATCAATTGCCTAAAACAGCAAAGCTCTAAAGAGGGTGCAAACGCTAATGCCCTTCATATATATACATTTGGCCACGAGAAAAAAACAAATTGTTGTCTCGAAAATGCTGGTGATGGAACTTAAGAATTACACGCTGTTTGCACCATACGATTACCGTGAATATCCAGCCATCAAAGGACTACTGCATTTGTTTCATATTGGCCTCTTTAATGGTGCTTCTGAGGGCACAGGCATCACCTACGTTTTGCAGTTCACAAGCAATATATTGGGCAATAAGCTTCCGGATGTATTTGTCAAATACGCTGTGAGCTTCCAGCTCCAACTTTTCGGAAGTTATCCAACAGAGTCCTATTTCACACCCTGCCTTGTGTTCACAATTCTATTCGGTATTGCTGGCATTTTTCATTTCCTACTCTTTTTCGTGAACTACTCGAGAGGACACTACTTCTGGATTTCGTTCGTATGGGGAGTGAATTGTTGTATGAAATTGACCGGTTTTGCGCTTTTAACAACTTGGTCGAAAGATATCACGAAAATCAGGATTGGATTGGTAGGCGAAGTTTTGCTTATCATTCCTTCGGTGATTTTTGTTTCATTTGATCTTATATTGGCTCAGAGACTTTTCACGTGGAGACACCCAGTCGGTGGTAGCAGACGTTTGTTCTGGAACTTCATGTTTACGATGTATGCCGCAGTGCTCCTCCTTATTGGCGTCACCATCATGGCTGCCTACATTCCCTACATGCATCTTTTAAGTTATTCTGCGTGGCAAAAGTGGAGGAGAGTGAATATGGCGACAGGTCTTGCGGTCATTCTCTACTCGTTGACCTCTATGGCCTTGATTATGTTGTCATACATCTTTCCTCCAACCACCAAGGATGAAAATTTGTACACTTATCAGCCATGGTGGATTGAGTCTTTTGGTACCTTTTACTTTGTGCAGCCTGGTGCTGCTCAAGAAGCAGAGGAAACTTTCATGAAGAGAAATCATAATCATCGTCACGCTATCAGAGTGATTGCCGCTACCCATCACCACTACAACATGGTGGAGGGTTTGACTAACCAAAGAGGTAATTTGAAGCACAACACGTCCATTTTGATTATTTTCATAACGACAGTATTGATCTTCATCGGGTCCATGGCGAGATGTGTTACACTCTTCCAAGACCAAATTGATCAGTATAGAACCAAATGGACTCATCCTGCGTTCATGTTTGTGTGCTGGGGTGGTTTTGAACTTCTCATCAACATCCTCTATATCATTGGTAGAGTCGATTTGAGATTTTATCGTCCTGATGTGCTTCCCGCGAAAGTCAGAGCTATCATTACTGCTGAGCAGAGTTACTACCCATCAGATAATGAAGAAGAGATGGGAGACAGCTATTCAAGCCGGACTTTTTCGACTGTGTCGGACAAATCATTCCCCAGAGCACCTGCTTCTCCTCCATACCCCAGGGACGACATTCTTCGAGAAAAGCACGACGACAAGGACGACGACAATCTCTCGGACTTCCACTTTTAGTTTTGTCTTCCGCATACTAATATTATGGCATTGACGTATCTTTGTTGTACAGACCTTAAATATTCCTATCAGCTTCTTGACGATATGAACATAGAATATATTGCGGTGTATACTTACTCCTTGGAAATATCTCTACCAAATAACGAGACTTTAACCCAGTCGAGGCAGACCAAGACCTGGTTCTTCACGGAAAGACACATGTAAATGTAAGCAGATCTCCAAAACAAGTAGGTGAAAGATCCTCCGGTAGAAACGTTGGACCAGTCGCCCATAACCAAGTCAGCCACAGCCTTCTCGGAACCAATGTATGCCAACGAACCCTGGTGGTTGTAAACAAATGGGTCCAAGGACGACTCCAATTTAACCAACTTCTTTCCTAACCTGTCAACATGGTCCTCGGGGCCTGGGTTCGCAATCTTGTATTTGACAGCATCGATTTCGTTAAGTCTCTTCAAGTGTGCCGCCAAGAAGATTCCTTCTTGGAAGGCAACCTGGGCAGTAGGGGCGTACTTCGTGAATGTGCAGTCTCCAAAGGCAAAAATATTGCTGGTACCATCGACCAAGAGGTGTTTCTCGTCAATCAACAACCCTCTTCTAGCGTTCTTCTGTTCCTCGATCTTGGAGGTCAAGTTTCTGACGATTGGTCTTGGGGCATTTCCGGTAGCCCAGATCAACATGCCATAAGGAATCTCCACCATCTCTGTGGAACCATCTTTACCCTTTGTCTGCGCATAAACATTCTTATCGTCAACCTTCTTGACCATGGTGTTTGTTCTTAATTCGATATTAGTTTCCTCGAAAACCTGTTTAGTGTATTCGACCAACTTCTTGTTGAACATGTTCAAAACATTGGGCAAGGCCTCAACTAAAGTCACTTTCAACTCGGATGCGACTTCTGGCATCCAGGCCTGAAGGTCTTGATCAATGTAGTCTTGCAATTCGCCAGCAACTTCAACACCAGTAGGGCCTCCGCCGCAGACAACAATGGACAACAATCTCTTTCTCTCGGGATCATCTTTAGGAAGAATGTTAGCGGCTTCAATGACATCCATAAGACGTCTCCTTATCTTAATTGAGTCAGAAACTTCCTTCAAGAAGGTGGAGTTTTCCGCAACTCCGGGAATACCAAACGTGGAGGGCTGCGCGCCAACTCCAACCACCAAGTAGTCATAGTTCAAAGATGTCACAATGTCCTCCGAAAGAGTAGATTTAGAAGAACCAGTATCGGTACCTGAGTGGCCAGAGTGCACGGTAGTGGACTGCTTGATGGTAATCGTGTTGTTAATAGGGTCGATATCAGTGGCTTCAGCCTCCAAATAGATGACTTCACCAGACAACTTTCTGGTAATCGCTCTCACTGGTTCGATGATGGATCTCAACTCAACAGTACCGGTGGGGCAAGATGGCAACAAAGGAGTGAAAAGAAAATAATTGCGGGGAGAGACCACGACAACATTGTACAACGTGGTGTCCAAGTTCTTCAAAAGCGAGATGGAACCCCAACCGGAACCCAAGATGACCAAGGTTTTCTTCTTCCGGCCATTCTCGAAAGTAGAAACTTGTTTGGCCTGGTCAACTGGGTAGGTTTCCTTATGAACCTTATAAGAAACATAGCCGACAACACCCAAAGTGGTCAAAGTAGTCAAGCCAACGAGGGTTCTAATAGTTTTCCTTATTGGGCCAGCCGGCTTTTTGGGCACGGCATTGAATGCCCTAGCACTCGAGGAGAACAACCTCGCCGAGTTTCTGAACATGGCGACTGAAATTGTTACTCTGAAGGAAACGAAATTTTCTCCAATGGATGCGTCCGCTCGGACTTTATTCTAGCGGAGGACAGATGGGGCGCGCCCCTTCGCTATCGGAATTTTCGGCACAATGTAGCCCTTGCACGATATCGCGCTTAGATTGCTTGTCTTTCATGATTTGACTCTACGAGCCGATTTTGCCTAACGTCGGTGCATTCCGGAAGGAACGACAGTCAGCTGCTGGTAAATTTGAATGAGCTTAGGCAGAGCTTGCTCCGTTATCCTGATAAGACAGGTCTCGCGAGCGTAAAGTGACCTCCAGTATGCAGTGCTACATACTAGTGAGTCTATACTCCAAGGATAAGTTAGATGAACCCGCTAATTCGCTCCTCGTCCCAACGATTTAGTTTCTCCTTCCTGACGTGGTATGTTTTTCTGCTTTTCTTGAAATCCTGTAAGAAATACAGAATGTCTTGCTCCGGATTCTTGCGATAGTCTTTCACTAGAGATACGGAAGCGATATCGCTTTGATTGGTGAGCTTGCTGAACTTAAGCTTGAGCAAATTTTGATTGTAATTAGAACTCAAGAGTTGATATTGAAATACTTCGAAGCTAGTGAACTCCTCGTAAAGGTTTTCAATGGTTTTGATCTGCTCGGCCATGGTCGGGCCCAACTTCTCGTAATCTTCTAGCAATCGAATTACTCCGTTGAGTTTCTCCACGAGGTCGTTGACTGTAGTAGCCAATCTTTCATCGTACTCTTTGTACGTTGTGAGTGATTTCGCATATCCTTTGACTAAGTCGTACAGCTTCAGAAACTCTTGTAGGAACTGTAACGGGAGGACACTCAAATTTCTTGATAAAGGGAACGGTTTGAGCCGTTGAATATCTAGGGGCTGAAGCTCCAGCATTGTCTTAATTCAAAAATGTGGGGCGAAGTTCCGGCACTATCTTCGAATGCAGACCCGTACATCTGAAAGTGCTATTAATCGATCCTACTACTGAATGTCATTAACATACGTTTCTATTTAGATACCACTTTGCTCGTGGTAGCTTCAGCTTTCGCTGATGCGGCAGATATTTCATTTCTCGTGGTCCATTCCCTTATCCGCTCCCCATACTTGTAGCAGATAATCGGGAATGGAACACCTAGAACTACGGCCAAAATGGCCCACAATACGTAGCCCCAGCCGTACCCTAGGTTATCGTATAGTTGCGTTGCAAAAAGGGGAAATGCAAACCCAAATAGGCACCTGAATATAGAAGATGCTGCTATGGAGGACGCGCCATACCTAGGATTGGCGTCAATTAAGTAAGCCTGAAGAACCTGGAATACGCAGACGAGACCAAATGCAAAAATTGCACTGCCAATACAAGGCATGATCCAGTGTAAACGTAATTGGGCCGACCAACCGTACCAGAGCAATCCGATTGGAATAATGCCCGACGTGATAAACAAGCAGGGAAGGCGAAACTCGGGCTTCGCTATTCCATGTTTCCTCGAAAGATGTTCGTATACTAATCCAATAGCCACAGTCCAGAATAAGACTCCAAGTGTAAATCCAATGCCCAAAGATAAATACATCAAACTTGCCGTGCTTTGTGAAAACCCGTACGTCGTTTTGAAAACCGATGGGAATGTGACAATCATCATGTACAAGAAACCATAGATAATTGCCATGAACGAGCCTAACCCAATAACTAACGGGTCAGTGAAAAGCATAACGATGGGTCTGAGAACTGTGATTCTCAATTCAGAGAACTTAAAACCATCTGCGGTAAGCTCATAAATGGTGTGCAAATTTGGGTTTCCAGTAGCTTTGCGAACGGCCTTAGCTTTATCGTGCAACAACTTAGGTGAGTATGTTTCCGGGTACAACAACGTTCCGATTGTGGCGATCGATCCATTTATGATCGCCAAGGTGTAGACCACCCATCTCCAGCCATTTCCTGTGACAATCAATCCCCCCATTATTGGAGCAATAGCAGCTCCCAAAAACGGTATCAAGAACACACCAGCCAAGCTCACATTACGGCTCCGTGCGTCGAACATGTCGCTGACAACAGCTGGGGAAACATTCAAGGGAATTGCGCTGAACAAGCCACTTACGAATCTTAAAGCAAGGATCTGCACTATAGTGGAAGAGAACCCGCAAGAGAGATTGAAACAAAATGTAAGCCAACAGGAGACAAGCAAAACCGGCCGTCTTCCAATCTTGTAATTCTCGCTTAGTGGTGCAATTACCAACGGCCCGATGGCCCAAGCTAGGATGTGAATCGACGTGACAAGCGCTTTGACCGTTGATGAGGTAACGTCAAATTCATTTGCCAAATCTTCAACAGCAGGTGACAAAATTGATGCCGAGATAGGAGACACTACCGTGTAAAGAGAAACCAAAGCGATCACTTTCGCCTTTTTTGACAGTTTCCAGTTGCGAGGGTCTTCGGAGTTGTTGTAACCCCAGGTTATAAGCTCAGGGTCAATCTGAGCAAACTCTTCGCCGTCATCATCAACTGGTATCCTAACCCCATCCACAACATAGTTTTCTCCGCATACTGGCTCCGCTTTCGCAATCAGTTCAAGAATCGTTGTTCTAGTTGCTTGTCGTTTGATTTCGAGATCGATATCATCAAGACTTCCTCGTATCGCTGGTTCAGAATACCTTCTGATGTCTTCCAAATTTCCATAATCGTGTGAAATACTGAGAGAAGTTCTTCGACTAGAAATCGATGCTTTCCTTTGTGATTTTAATTCGGTCTCTTTTTCATAACGGATTGGCATATCATAATCGAGTGACGCCGTAGACGACGAAGTCTCTGAGTAAAACGATTTTGACATTTTTGTGGAATTGTCACTTCTTTTCAACAGTAACGAGAAAGAGAAAATATCCTCCTCTTTTATTACATGTTCTTGTGCGCAATTTCGAGCAGCAAAATCTGTGCGCGAAGCCCGCTTGGCCCGGTTGCAAAATATAATCAATGAACTGCACAAGAAAAATGCGATGAATCGGCTATTAACGGCTACGCATATCTTCGAAGGAGGCCACCACCATAGGGAACTACCCTATGGCCTCGGATGGATAAAAATACATAAAATACTCTAAATTGCTTCAAGTAGTCGTTGTTTTTGAGAGAGATTGCTCAATGAGGTCGATCGAGTTTTCAACCTCAGCGAATGTCATCCCGCAACTGAGTGCAATCAACTTGCAATACTTATAAAGTCGATCACTGTGAGGGAAATTAGCAATCAATGACTTGACATCCCCATTGCTATTCCCTCCTCCCAGAGGGTCTTCTTCGTTGGAAGCGGTGTCCTCATCAGCCACTTTTTGATTTTCCTTGAACTCTTCAGGGTATTGGAGACATAACGGGACTTCCCGTTCTTCTAGATAAATCTTTTCCGCGAGTTCCATCCGTTTGAGTATCTCGCGTTGAAGTCTGGTCGCAAGTTCCGTGCGGTCCTCTTCAAGCTCTTGCACCCCTTCTGACAAAAAGCTCGCTTCCAATTGCTTCAAACGCTTGCAAGTGTCTTTTTCTCTTAGTTTTTTGTAATTGGCGAGCAACTTGGAAATATCATCCTTCAAAGTTAAAGCTTGGAAACAAACATCATTCTGAAGTCGGCTAATTTCGTCTTGTATGATCTTGTCTCGGCTTCCATCTAAAACCATACTATCCGAAGCCTTGGACGATTTTTGAGAGCTGGACGATTCAGATTGATATTCCTTTTCCAAATCCTCCAATAAGTAATCAAGATTGAATAATTGTAGAACCGCTTTTTGAGATTTGAATTTTTCGAGCCCAACAACTCTGAAGTATTTGTACAACGAGAAAAGCTTCTCATCCACTCCGCTGAGCTCCTTATCGATCGCGAAAGAGAGCTCGGTCAATTTCTCGGTGATTATGTTAGCTGTTGAGCTCTGCAAGTTCGTAGCCAATTTTGTGTGATGCACTTGCGTCTCAAAACTTTGGGTATGTTCCGCGGGAAAGAGTGTAGCTCCACTTTGGCTGCTATCGGAGTGAGCACGCATTAATTCGTCTCCTTCCTCGCCGTTTTCTAAGCGCAAAACATAATTGTGGGATGCCAAGTAGTCTTCGACTGTATAGTTGACATAGTTTCGCAAGTCAAAGTCGATATACTTGTGGTACTTTATGAATGTTTTGATACAACGCTTCGATAGGTTATAAGCGGTAATATGGAAAGCCGTGTTACCTTCATGGTCCTGGTGATTGATGAACTTGCTAATAACTTCTTTTTTGTCCTCAAAGCTTCGAGCCTTATTTCCCTGCAGTAGTTGAAACTCATGAAACTCTATAATTCGAGAAAGAATGACATCCATGTAGTACTTCGCGAAGCGCTCCTTCTTATCTTTAGATTCCAAATCATTGGAAGTCCTCGACAAAATATTTCTCTTAGAAGTTGAGCATGCTATGGCTATGTGATGAAGGGCGGTCCTCCCATTATTGTCAACCGATAAAACTGAATCAAAAAGAATGTCGAAGATTGCGGGGAAGTTCTTCTGTTGATAGCTATTATTGAACTGGACAAGAAACATCAAAGGAGTTTCGCCGTGGAAATTCTTTAGTTCGCTGTGAACGAAATTCGAAAAGATCGATAACAAAAACTCAATCATCGGAATATTGGCCATAGAGCATGCCCAGTGGAATATTGTATTGCCATCATTGTCTATCGGCTGATTGATATTGATCTTGCTTAATGGTTGAGGTGGATTCAAAATCTTTTCGGGTAGGCTAAATGAAGCAAATTTATTGCTTTTCGCAGAACTGTTTTGAGGATCGTCTTCCAAAAAATAATTGAGTAGCGTGTTGAAGTACTCCACTGATTTCGGATCTCCACGCAAACTATTTGACTTGAGTTGAGGCTGTTGTTGATGATGATACTGCATTAAACCGTAAGCATCGCTCACACTTCCATTGATGCTAAGAAGTTTTGGAACATTGTGCAGATCGCTATGACGAGGAGCCTTTTGAGTATGTATCGCTTTTTCAAACGAATCTCTAGAGCCATGGTAGTAGCCACGTGAACCAAATAACTCTTTACCGCTCATGAGTTCGTCATCATCCGTATCTCTGTACGCAAAATTGTCTGAACGCTTTCTCAGGAGATCATCATTCTCCCCGTCGCTACTTTCTGGCTCCAAGTCTTCTCGCTTCACATTCAAGTTGCTCGTCATGGCCAGTAATGCATCTCTTTCTGTGTCCTGGCGTACAAGAGAGGGTAGGTGTTGACCCAGAGAGAACGAACTTTCCTGTCGGGCACTGAATGTACCCATGCTTGGTCCTCCGGGTTCTATAGGCATTGTTTGACTGTGTAGCAAGTCCGGCTTGCTTCTTCCGGTCAAAGCTACCCGCTTCGGCCTGCCTCTCTTCTTAGAATAGTCACCTACCACATCATCGTCGTGCTGTCTCTTCACAAATTCAGTGCCATCCATCTCACGCTTCTGGTGGCTGCTTTTCTGTTGCTGCTGTAGTTGCCTTCTTGCCACATTCGAAGCAGACGCGTGGTTATGTTTTGGCGCAGGTGGGGGTGTTGCTGACCGTCCTTCAACGTACTGAAACTCGAATATAGGTCGCAAGACATCAAAAACGCCAAAGCTGCGAGCTATCTCAGCACCAAGGTCAAGTGGGACATACGTTCCTTGGTATTTGCCGTATCCACCTTGAACCTTTTCGTGAATGCCCGTCTGAACGTCTTTCTCTAAGATCCGTGTGCGTCGGGCTTTCGGAAACTTTGCGATTTTGAGTATGTGCGTTGCGTTGATCCATGAGTCGGACTTCCGCCGCATTATGGGGCCCTCTTCAGTGACAAACTCAAATACGGGCACATTAGAATACGTCGCAGAATAAATCTGCTCCGATGCACCTGTCATCTCGAGTGCCTATCGTTGAGATACTTGTGGAAGAATGATAACCAAAAATCAAATTCGCTGCTGGCTTATAGCTGGGTCGAGCTTATTGTATACCCTGGCGTAGATAGTATATCCCGAAGTTCTCTCTTCAATTGTATTTTTGTAGGGAAGTTAGAACGTTTGGTGGACTTGGCGACTCACTGTTTATGAGTGCGTCTCTCGCGCACGTGAGCTACTCGCTTACACCAACGAATGAGTGAGTATCCTCAATCCCGTTTATTTGTGTATGGAACATATGTTTATATAACTATGCTTGATGTATCAAGCAAAAATGACAGTATAAAGTCTATAGAGTACAAGCGCTATGATGAGTAGTATAGCGGAGATGGAGTAGAAGAAATGCTTTGTGAGTTGCTGCATCGAAAGGTTGATCAGCTGGTCCCCTGTAAGCGGAATGCTGACTACGTGTTCTGCCGCTTCAAAGCATAGATCACGTCGCCGAATGATTTGGCAATCAACTTCGTTTATGTCTCGCTTTAGTATCGCCCTTCCTAGAAGTATATTGGAATACTGTTGCAAAGACGGATCAACTGTAATGAAGACGATGTCAAGGAGTTTGCTTTCTCTTTCGATTCCACTGGTGATGGAATCTATTTTGGTGAGTTGCTTGATGATTGTGGGGGTGAAGACCTCGATCTTAGTAATTTGATCCACGATCGTAGTAAGTTCAAAAAGGAGAGTTGCCCCGGATATCAGCTTCTGTACCATCAGTGTATGTGTGAGCAAACAAGGTATAAGTAGCTTCTTGAGGTTATCAAACGACAGAAAGAAGACATCAATGCAATTAAGATTCTTGAACACAATGTCAAATATTTCGTGGCAGTCTTGTAGTATTAAAGTGGCCAAGCTCTTGACTTGAGTTCCGTAGTTTTTGTTCTCCCATCCTTCATTTGCCGTATCTAGATCGTTTCCGAATATCTTATTCAAGTCTTCTTCTAACTTGAGTAAACTGACTCGAGTTCGATTAGTCATCGCTGTGACATCGTCATAATGAGGAACCTTCATGAGAAGTGTGCTGTAGATGGTGAAGATGTCACAAAAGAGATGGACTATCTTCTTCAAGCTAAGCAAATATTTGTGGGATGCTGAATTTAAACAAATCTTGAATATGTTGGGATGGCTTCGTATGATCTGCTCGTCCTCTTCCGTCATGGCTCTACCACTTAGAAGAATGCATCTGTCCCCTATGATATAAGTCATGCTGTCTTCGGATTATGATTTGGTGAAGTTGTTAAGAGTCGCACTTCAGCTTTCTAACCGTTTTTGAATGAGTATATGATTTTCCCCCTCACACTTCTGGCATAAAGTACTCGCAGGAAGGGAACGATCTCTCGTGCTTTGAAATATGCGAAGTCCCAAAATCTCGTTCTCTTTCTTGAACTGCTGATAGGTGTAGCTCAAAATATGAATTCACGTAATCTCAAGCAATTTGGCGGCAAAGCTCCAGGTTTCGCACGTGATGGTTTGTGGATAAGTTGTCAGACACCAGACAATATGTGCATATAAGCCCGCCTTTGTTCGTCAAATACTGCTGGATATGAAGCGACAGACATTAAAAGGTAAAAATGAGCTACGATAATGGCAGGGTAACTGAACTGCGCTCAACTATAAACGTCTATGATGGTCATTGAATTCATTGCTTTTTGGCACAATTGAGCAAACAGAACTTATCGCACTACTGAGTACACAATGATCATCGTCCAGTATGCAGGTGTTCTTGGTGCTCATATCGCGCGGTGGGTATGTGAGCAAACGCAACCATTATGGGCTTCCTAAGTTTCTTCGGACTGAAACTGTTCAATCCCGAAGAGTTTGATAAGAAGTTGACCGGAATTGCGCAAAGCATTTCCAAAACCAGAAATCAAATCGCTACCTTGAAGAGGAAGAAAAGCTCATTCCGAAGAGCTCTCCTTTGCTATTTCGCAATCTGCTATGTCGCCTACGTGGCATATCGATATAAAGTTGCATCCAACAATTTGGGAGTGCTTGCTAACAGCAAAAGCAGATTTGGCACATTCGTCGGGGGTCAACTGGCGGTTGACTTGGCTTATGTTTCACTTTCGCCCTTTGCCTTCGCGTTCTTGATATACATTGTGAACACAGTGTTCCTGTTCTGGATCCGAGCGAAGAATAGCCAATTGGAGTCACTCTCAAAGAAGCATAAAGAGAAGATCGAAGAGCTTAAAAGGGTAACCAATTTCAATTCCACGAACAAACTTTTGGAGAAGTACAGCTCAAATGGCCCTCCAAAGCAACAGCCTGCACCCGTTGTGGGACCTGCAAGTCAGAGGCAAGAACCGAAGAGCCAGCCGGAAAAAACAGCCTCAAGTCAAATCATGGGTATTCCAACCTCACCTAAGGTGTCAAACCAAGCGAAGAGCGCGGCTAAACCAACAACAAGTGTCGCACCACAGAAGCGCACTATCTCAGATAGATTGTTAGACTTCATCATTGGGTCTGATCACAACGAGACGGTTGAGAGCAGATATGCTTTGATATGTGTCAATTGCTTTACTCACAATGGGCTAGCAGCACCTGGTGTTGCAAGTCCGTCCTCGGTGACATATATTTGCCGAAACTGTGGGTATATCAATGGCCACTTCAATGAACCAAGTCCCTCAACAGAAAAGCAAGAGAAGCATTCGATTGATAAACAAGAGTGGCGTGCATCGGAGAAGCAAGAGGTGCTTTCAACTGAGAAACTAGTGGAGCCTTCTACAGAGAAGCAAGAGGAGCCTTCAATTGAGAAACTAGGGGAGACTGCAGCGCAGAAGCAAGAGGAAGTGAAAGCGAGTGAAGGTATTACTGATGGAATTGATGTTGCCGGCGGCGAGAGAATTCTCGGTGAGGAGAGAGCGCAGCGAATATCGCAGTGAGGGAATGACACTGTAACTACTGTATAGTAAATGAATGAAGGATTGACTCCGATTGACTATGACCGCCTAACCTAAGACAACTCCATGATGGCGTTGACCATGTCTCCCTTGTGCTTTCTCAAAGCCGCAACAGCCTTCGCTCTGGAGACTTGGGTCTGCTCGACGATAATGGAAATATCGTTAGCTTCCAAGCCAGTCTCATCCTCATCCTCTTCGAGCTCTTCCTCCTTGTTCTCGTTCAAAGAAGCCTTCTGAAGGTCAGCAGTGATCGACTCTGGCGACTTGTCAGCAGGAGCCTCAGTAGAGGCAGCAGCAGCCTGAGCCAGCTGCTGAGCAGCCTGAGCTTCAGCCAATCTCTGGTTCATGTCATCAACCTTGGCCTCGCCGAAAACGACGTAGGTGCCAGCAGGAGACTTGTAGACCTCGGGCTGGTCAATCGCATAGAGCAAGTTACCTCTCTGCTTGAAGGTCACTCTAGAGATTCCCTTGATTTGCTTCAAGTTCAACTTCTTGATCAAGTCTCTAGCCTTCTTCTCGTTCTTGGAGATGATGCTGACGTCAGCGCCTTGGGGGATTTCTTCGATGGACATTTTTGGTGAGTTAGTGGTTCGCAAGATGAAAATTTCGCTGAACGTCCAACTTAAGCGCGAGAGAGGTACGGATGTATACTGAAGTTCTCATGGGGACGGAAGTTGGTGTCGACTCCGCATTATATGCATTACATACAAGAAAAAGCCATTGTCGTATGAGCCTACAGTAGTATCTATTGTGTCTTCAAAGTTTGAAGTGCAGCGAGCCGGGCCCCAATACGTGATTTGCAGGCGGTGAGCAGATGCGAATGGCTGTGCCACCAGAAGTTCAGGCGAAAGCTTAATCCGTCTCTCACGGCTCCTGGTGTACAGGTGTAAGCTTATACTTCCGTCCTCGTCCTTATCCCCGATCCGTTTATCTTCCGTGCTTCCAAGGAAGAACTACTCCCTCAATCAAATAGAACGAGAGCTTTTGCCCTTTTCAAATACTCGGTTCCTGGCTCCCCGGTTTCACCGTGCCTAAAGAAAAGCTCATTTCATTTCAAAAGCACCTGTGGTGTTCACTAGTTGTGACTTCAACACCTCATTGATGGAAGAATCCGAATCCAAGGAGTCTTCGTACTCCGAAGGGGTGCAGAAGAATAATCGTAATGACAATTCTGCTCAAACTGAACCTACTCCGGGTATTCCGAAAGTGCCGAAAGAAAAGTACACGATGGAAGACCTAGTTCTGGCAAGGCCACCAGACTTTCGGCAGAAACTCCAAACCTTTTTCTTCAAACGAGGTTTGGCAGATAGGCCACCCTACTTGCAAGAGATATATGACAAAGTTCCACGTTATATATATGTGAATCATGAGCTCCCTCCTGTGATGTTGGATCCACACACACATCGTCCAGTTCTAGACTACCCAAGAAACAAAATTAGAACGACAAAGTATACTCCATTGTCATTCATTCCCAAGAACCTCTTGCTACAATTTCAGAAAGTGGCGAACACCTACTTTTTGATCTTGGTCATCCTTGGTGCCTTCGAAGTCTTCGGTGTTGCCAGTCCGGGATTGGCGGCAGTGCCATTAATCGTTATTGTTTGCATCACGGCTGTGAAGGATGGATTTGAAGATTATAGAAGAGGTTACAGTGACTCTGAACTTAACAATTCGCCAATTCATTTGCTTCAGGGGCTCCACAACGCAAACGTACAGGTCGATTATGTCAGTACTTGGCGAAAGGTCAAGAAGTCAACTTCCAGGGGTATGAGAGCTGCATTTAGATCTCTTTACAAGTTTTATCTATTACTATTTTCCAGCAGGAAGACCAGAGCAGACTATTACAGGAAAGAAGCCAAAGAAGAAGACAACGCTTTACGGAGAGTTTCCACTGTCATCTCTGACTACTCTTTGAATGACCCTCGCCCATCTGTCAGCAGCAAACGTCAAAGAAAGTCCTATCACCTGCAGAGATCTCGGACTACCTCTAAGCCCGTTCCGGATAGTTTACTCAATCCTACTTTGCAGCAGGCTACTCCAGATAGCTCAGATCCTGTTTCGTTCAAAAATAGGAAGTGGAAAGACATCAATGTGGGAGACTTTGTCCGAGTAAGGGCTAATGAAGAAGTTCCCGCCGATATTGTTTTGATCTCATGCTCAGATGCAGAGGGCAATTGCTTTGTAGAGACCAAAAATTTGGACGGTGAGACAAATTTGAAGAACAAAACTACTTTGGCTTGCGGAGGAAGCTTGAAGCATTCAAATGATTTGCGAAATACTAAGTTTTGGATCGAATGCGACGCTCCCAACCCACATTTATATTCATTCAGAGGGACGATTCATTATGAAAATTATGACGACCACGGGGTATTGGTCACCATGGATGAACGAGAGTCAATTACAAATGACAATGTCCTCTTGAGAGGCTGCACTTTGAGAAATACAAAATGGGCCATTGGAGTGGTTATTTACACTGGTTCTGAGTCTAAGATAATGTTGAACGGAGGAATCACTCCTCTCAAAGTATCTAAAATCTCTCGTGAGTTGAATCTTTCAGTCGTTATTAACTTTATCGTGTTGTTTGTGTTGTGTTTTGTTTCCGGTTTGATAAATGGATTGTTCTACGATGAGTCTGACACGTCGAGAATTTATTTTGAATACGCTGCATATTCGTCAACCTCGGCTGGGAACGGTGTTTTGTCCTTCTTTGTTGCACTTATCATTTACCAGTCTTTGGTTCCAATTTCATTATATATCTCGATTGAGATTATCAAAACAGCTCAAGCATTTTTCATCTACTCCGATGTTAAAATGTATTACGCCCAACTTGATTTCCCGTGCACGCCCAAATCGTGGAGCATTTCCGATGATTTAGGTCAAATTGAATATGTGTTCAGTGACAAGACGGGCACATTGACACAAAATGTCATGGAATTCAAAAAATGTACTATTAACGGGAAATCGTACGGGTTAGCATACACTGAGGCCAAGCAAGGCATGGACAAAAGAAATGGAATAGATATTGTGAAGGAGTCTGAACGATGGACTGATGCTATCAAGAAAGACAAAGAAGACATGGTGAACAATTTACAGACAAACGTGAAAAACGATCAGTTTCGAGAGTCAGCGCTCACTTTCGTTTCCAATGAATACGTTGAAGATACGATTCTTCCGGATTCCGCAACTGCAGAGCAGAAGAGAGCGAATGAAGCGTTTATGCGTGCATTGGCATTGTGTCACACAGTGGTGACCGAACAAAACCCTGATGACGAAACCTTGTATGACTTCAAAGCTGAGTCCCCTGATGAAGCAGCCTTGGTAGCAGTTGCAAGAGACTTAGGAATTGTGTTTCGCGAAAGATTGCGGAAGACTCTCAAAGTGGACATATATGGTCAGAGAAAGGAGTATGAATTGCTCCACATTATTCCGTTTACGTCACATCGTAAAAGAATGTCCTGTGTTTTAAAAACTCCGGAGGGATCTGTTGTTATTTATACTAAAGGAGCTGACAATGTCATCTACCAAAGGCTCTCCTCCTCCACCTCCGGGGAAGTTTTGCAAAGGACTGCTTTGCATTTGGAGGATTTTGCCAAAGAGGGTTTGCGTACTCTTTGTATTGCTCTGAGAGAAATTGAGGAGCCGCGGTTCTTAGAATGGTACTCTCGATTCCGTGATGCCAACGCACTCATTGATGATTCAAAGGAAGAAATTATTGAACGGCTCGATAATGAGCTTGAAAATGACTTGACTTTACTTGGAGGCACAGCCATTGAAGACAGGCTACAGCAAGGTGTTCCTGACGCAATCTCGATTTTAAGTGAGGCAGGTATCAAATTGTGGGTCTTAACGGGCGATAGAATTGAAACTGCCATCAATATCGGCTTTTCGTGCAATTTGTTGGGCAATGACATGAAGTTGCTCGTTGTGCGTCCTGACGTAAATGATCCTCACAATGTGGCATACATGGATAATCTCTTGACTGAATACTTGGAGGAAAACTTCAAGATCAGCGCCTCTGATCCTGAAAGTGTGCTGGAATTAGTTAAAGCGGCTAAACAGGACCATTCAGTGCCTGAATCCAATTTTGCGCTAATCATCGATGGAGCAGCCTTGTCATTGATCTTCAACGAAGATGTTGTGTTAAGGCAAAAATTTCTTCTTTTAGGCAAACAATGCAGATCTGTGATTTGTTGCCGTGTGTCACCCTCCCAGAAAGCACAGGTTGTCAAGGTCGTGAAAGATCACTTGCAAGTGATGACCTTGGCAATTGGCGATGGAGCGAATGATGTGGCCATGATTCAGGCAGCCAATGTCGGAGTCGGGATTGCAGGTGAAGAAGGTAGACAAGCTGTCATGTCTTCTGATTATGCAATTGGTCAATTTCGGTTTCTCACTCGCTTACTTTTAGTACACGGACGGTGGTCCTACAAAAGATTAGCCGAGATGGTGCCTTGCTTCTTCTACAAGAACGTGGTTTTCACATTTACCTGCTTTTGGTACGGAATCTACAATAGTTTCGATGGTTCCTATCTTTTCGAGTACACCTTCTTGATGTTTTACAATTTGGCTTTCACATCCCTTCCTGTTATAATTCTTGCGGTTTTTGACCAGGATGTGTCGGACACTGTATCCCTAGTTGTCCCACAGTTGTACCGGTCTGGGATTTTAGGTCAGGAATGGTCACAATTCAAATTTGTTTGGTATATGTTCGATGGCTTATATCAATCAGTGATTTCATTCTTTTTCCCTTATCTTTTTTACTTCCGCTCCTTCCAGAATCATGAAGGTTTGCCCATTGACCACAGGTTTTGGGTTGGTGTCTTGGTCGTTGCCATCTCTGTTACGTCGTGTAACATTTATGTTCTTTTACAACAATTCAGGTGGGATTGGCTCAGTTTGCTCATCAATGCAATCTCGATTCTCTTGGTTTTCTTTTGGACTGGCTTATGGTCAGTAAGAGCATGGGTTGGTGAGTTTTACAAAGCCGGCGCACAACTCTTGGGCACTTTGGGCTTCTGGTCTTGCTTTTTTGTTGGAATCTTGGTGTGCGTGTTGCCACGCTTCACTCACGATTTCTTGAAAAGAAATTTCTACCCAAGGGACATTGATATTGTGAGAGAAAGAGTGAGGGCTGGGGATTACAAGGACTATCCAGTTGGATACGATCCAACAAACTTGGAAGACATCGAGAAGCACCGGATCCTTCAAAGGCTTAATGAGGGAGACACAGAATTGCTAGAAAAGGTTGAGCAAGTCGTTGAAGGTAATGACGAAGGAGACACACATTCTTCCGAGGCTGATCACACCATCTCCAGAGCTTTCAAGTCGATAAGAAGACATGCTACTGTGTCCAGATCAAGGAAGAATACTGTCAGCGACCGCCACAAGTACAATCAGTCATTAATCAGCAAGCCTCTCGATTTGTCTCAGTTAAGGCTCGAAATGATCAAAAAGGGAGAGTACAAAACCGGGGGACGCAATTCGCTCGACAGAATAAGTACTACCCATGGTGTACCAGGATTAACTCAGGCCGAAACTTTGATGTCTTATCACACTCGAAATAGTATCAATTTCGAGAGGTGAGTTTACAGTGGCCTTCCGATGTGTTAAAATATGGATTTTGTATAGATGGCCCATAATTTATAAATTTAATTTTTGATACTGTGTATTACGTCTCGTCTTCCAAATAACCTACCATTTCAGATTCGCTTCGGAATATGTTCAACTTTGACTTATTGTCATCAGAAAGACCTGGTCACGCTTTCAAGGCTTCCTTGTTAAACTTCGACAATGAGGTAAAGGTACTCACAGATCCTTCCTGGGATGGTCAAAGCACAGAGGATGTGGATTTCATGGAGCAGCATCTAACTGGAGTTGATATGATACTTCTCTCTCACTCCACGCCAGAATTCTTGGGTGGTTATGCCCTCCTTTGCTATAAATTCCCTCATTTAATGTCGACAATACCTGTCTATGCTACACTTGCGGTCAGTCAATTAGGAAGAGTATCTACGGTTGAATTTTATAGAAGCAGGGGACTCGTGGGCCCTTTGAAGACGGCACTCATGGAAGTGAGTGATGTGGACGAGTGGTTTGACAGAATTGTTCTGGTCAAATACTATCAGAATATGACGACAGCTGAAAGCAAGATGCTTCTAACAGCATACAACTCTGGGCATACTTTGGGAGGTGCATTCTGGCTACTAACAAAGAGGATGGAAAGAGTGGTCTATGCACCCTCTTGGAACCATTCCAAGGACTCGTTCTTGAACAGCGCAAGTTTTCTTTCTTCTACAACTGGAAATCCTATACCTGCCTTACTTCGACCAACTGCTTTGATTACCAGCACAGACTTGGGCTCATCGATGTCTCACAAAAAGCGTACTGAAAAGTTTTTGCAGTTGGTTGATGCTACCTTAGCCAATGGTGGTGCCGTACTTTTGCCTACGAATATTTCTGGTCGCTTTCTTGAACTTTTGAGAGTCATTGATGAGCATTTAGCTAATCTTCAAGGTGGAGCCATCCCTGTTTACTTCCTTTCTTATTCGGGAACTAAGGTCTTAAGCTATGCCGCCAACCTCTTAGATTGGATGTCTTCCCAATTGATTAAGGAATATGAAGGAGTGGTGGTTGAGGAGTCGGCCTACAGTAGACTTCCTTTTGAGCCGTCGAAAGTTGATCTCTTGCTGGATCCTCGTGAACTTGTACAACTTCCCGGCCCAAAAATTGTGTTCGCTTCGGGTTTAGACTTTGAAGATGGTGATCCTTCCTCGCTCGCTTTACGCCTTCTTTGCCAAGATGAGAAAACGACTCTCATTTTGACTGAAAAATCATCTTTTGCCTCCAAAGGTCGCATGTCATCGGCATTGTTCGATGAGTGGTATCAACTCGCAAGCAAGAGGAACGCTGGTGTCATTGAAGATGGTGTTGCTGTGCCGTTAGAGAAGGTAATATCTCTTGCATCCTTCACGAGGGAAGAACCGCTATCTGGAAACGATCTTGCGGCTTTTAAAGAAAAGATAGCCCAGGCAAGACACCAGAAGTTGCTCGAAAAGGTCAGGGACAAGAAAAAGCAAAACCTCTTGAATGCTGAAGACGATGATGATGACTCTTCGTCTTCTGATGAAGATAAAGAAGAAAGTGACCTGGAGTTAGACGACAAGCATGATTCGAACACTGCTAGTGCAACCCTGGTTGGCGCACATGTGGATGCAAATGCGGTACTCAGTTCTCACGAGGTTTTCGTGACAGATTATGTGACAGATAGCTTGATGGCCAACAAGCCCATAGACATCCGAATCACCTATAAATTAAAGCCAAAACAAGCGATGTTTCCTTTTTCGTCCAATTTGAAAAAACGGAAGTTTGATGACTATGGGGAAGTCATCGACTTGAAAGACTTTCAGCAAAGTGATGAAAATAGTGCCAACAACAAGCTCATCAACGAAAGTAAGAAAAAGTTTGAACTTAATGATAGAGGGAGATGGGGTGACGCAGAGGATGAAGATAGAAAATGGGGTAGAAACGGTAACAGATCTAAACTGGTGAAGTCAAATAAGATGACTCCTCAAGAAATTTTGAATAATCAATTACTTCAAAAGAATCTCGACTCATTACACCTACCAATTGAGAGGCTTCCCCTCTCGCAAGGAAGCCAGAGAGCCCCAGAATTACGAATTCGGTGCGGTTTGTCCTTCGTTGACCTAGCCGGGTTGGTGGATTTGAGATCACTAAGTATGATTGTATCCGTTTTGCGTCCACACAATTTGATTCTTCTACCAGATCACACCTTCGTGGATGTATTTGACCAGTCATTGAATGGAAGAGCTCTCGTGGAAAGAGCGTTCACAAAACAGAAAAACGAACATAAGAGTAAAACATCTGAACAGTCTGCATCATCATCCTCCCGATTTGACTATTTGATGTCCTTGAGAAGAAATGCAATCAAAGGACTCAGCAGTGAAATGCAGATTGCTATTGCCAAAGAGAATGAGCCACTTCTCATTGGAAGCGAATCCACAGGGAGGTTGAGTGAGTTTGAGGTCAAATTGGACGACGTGCTTGACTCCTCGCTCGTTTGGCAGAACATAACCGGTAACTACAAAGTGGCTAAAGTTCAAGGCGACGTGGGAGTTCATGAGACCTCGTTGACGAGATTGGCGTCTTCGGCATCACACATGCCTTCTAACACTCATCTCGTCTTGAAACCAATCCTGCACAACAAATCGTCTACACAAGTTGATTTCGACACCAAGGAAACGAATGAGATGGTGTCTTCTGGTCCAGACCTTGCCATCGGTACAGTGCGGCTACCTGACTTGAAAAAGAGGTTATTAGGGCTCAACATGGTCGCTGAATTCAAAGGAGAAGGCATTCTTGTGGTTAACAATCAAATTGCAATTCGAAAGGTGTCGAATGACGAAGTTGGGAGTGATGACAATGGAGACATTATCATTGATGGCATCGTTGGTCCGCTCTACTACGAAGTCAAGAAGTGCGTGCGCGAAATGCTTGCATTCGTGTAGCCTCAATAAACATTTTAAGTAAGGTAGTGTGTGTATCAGTTCGAGGACCAATGAACAATCACCCAAATCGCAGATGATGATATAGGAACTATCACGATGCAACCTTATTCCAGAACAGGGGGTACAAGAAAGTGCTTCTACGAATTTCAAACACTCGTGGCTTGTTACACGTCTGCTGACACATCCACCAGAAAAGAATGCACCCCCGTTTATGAGGACTATTTTGAATGCTTACATGGGTTCAAGGAACGTGAAAAGACCAGAATCATGTTGCAGCAGTTGAAAGCAAACGAAATAAAGGGAGAGGGGGTGGTGGCCTCGGATTTATACAAGGCTTCAGGTTCGGTTTATGAAAACTTGGATCTCGTGAAATAGACGATATGGTGAAAACTCAGGTAACTGAGAAAGCGTTCCAAAGAATTCCTCGACCAGTTGTCGCTACATTTTATGCATTTCCTCATGAGTGGTTATCGTCAGGGCCAATATATTAGATTCTTCGCTGATTATTTAGTCCTATCTCTGCTATTCTTCATCAAGGTTCGGGAGCCATCTTTAACGATGTTGCAATAGTGCTTGTCAAGCAAGACGTTTTCCCACAAGACAGCAGACCCAACATTTGCTCTCTCCATATCCACTTCGAAGTTGTCTTTTTCAAGTCCTAATACATAGTTTCCTTGCCCTGTTATTCTCTCCTCTGTACTCCATAAACCTTTTAATCCAACACCATATCTCCCAACTAGTTTACCAACGAACTTCAAGGTCGCAATGGTGGATTTTTCTGGGGTCTGCAATGCCGCAACGTACAATCTTTTTGTGAAGGGCAATGACCTGACCAAGCTGCCGTTTTTGGAGCGGAAGAAAATGAAGTCGAGACTCTTCAATAAGAGCTCTGCATTGGTAGAAACATTCACCGCTGGTTTGTGTGGAGCAGTAGTATCAGAAAGGGGATCTTGCAATCTGAGAGATTTGTGAGAAAACTCCATATTCGCATCGACACTGATGTCAACTAAAATAGTGTATAAATTCGAAATGAATGAAGACAAATCAACGGCCATTGGTAATCTGCCGACTTCCTGGTGATTCAAAAATAGAGCGAATGCCGCGGAGACGCATAGTAAGAGTTTCCGTATTTCCTCACTGGAATACAATCCACCGAAACCAGAGTCCTCCAAAAGCACACCATACTTCTCAGTTTGTAATGTGTGTTCAGCCATAATGTCTGACATGATTTCTCGTAACACTTCGAGAAAATCGCCGAGAAGGTCAACATTGGCCATACGTCCGAACTTTGACAAACCCTCCATGACTGCTGCAACAAGGAGTTTGGCAGGTGAGTTCGCCTGAGGATCAGTTGAGCCAATTTTCAAAATCTCAAGGTACGAGGTAAGTACCATCTTCAATGACTGAGCTTGATGCCTCTCCCTCTCTTCCGCAGTAATGGACTGTTCAGCCTTCCTGATCTCATCTTCAATTTCCTTCAATTCCTTTCGTGCTTTTCTTTGTTTCTTCGAGAGATGAACTCTATCTTTCTTCTTCGTCTTAGTAGGAGCATCTTTCCGATTACCATGTGGGTCATAGTCATCCAAAAGCGATAAACTCAAGAAAACATTTATGACAGCTTCATCAACTCTGTAAGATTTCTCTTTTAAAATCTTGCACATTATGCTAATAATCTCAAAT
Organism: Helenozyma rhizophorensis; assembly: GCA_030573355.1. NCBI lineage: Eukaryota > Fungi > Ascomycota > Pichiomycetes > Serinales > Metschnikowiaceae > Helenozyma > Helenozyma rhizophorensis. Next base: position 165,942 of record JAJMDD010000009.1, read on the forward strand.
GAGATAGCACCATGCTCTTTATCTTCTTTTAGGAGAGTCTCTAAAGTCCGTAAACAACGTGTGAACACTTTCAAATCTGCAGCATCGCGTGGCCTTCTGTTAAGTCTCCTTATAGGTATCGTGAACAACTCTGCCCTATAATTAAAGTTGCGCAAGGAGGAGGAACAAAGTTCGCACGCAGCGCTCGTTGCGATTTGTCCCTTCCTGATCTGCTGAGACGATATGTTTTTATTGTTTTCAGAATTCAGCGACAGTACGCGTGCGAGTTTCGAAAGAAGCTCAATGAATGAGTGGTAGTTCACGACTAAAGACTGCTCGAACTTTCTCACTCGTGCCACGTCTTTGCCCACTCTTTCTTTATTTTCCGCTTCTGTTAATGGTCTGATCTTGTATCCTGGTGCTAAGGCCTTGAAGACCGGAATGAGAGCAAGAATTGCAAGTTGACTCGTTGCAAAGTTCGTACTTTCTGCAAGCTTTCTTAGCTTCCCGAGGCACTCAATATTCTCATCCGGATCCTCCAATAACTTTGAGGCGTGGCTTGCAATCTCTTCCTTGATATTCAGTAATCTTTCGGCTGGGTTCAACTCTACCTTATCCTTTTCTTTCTCATCTGGCTCTCCTTCGTCGACATCGGAAGCAGCGAACTCCTCGGCCTCATCCACAACAGGAGTCTCGGCAATTGTTGAGGAATTCCTAATGACTCGCTCAATTTTTCCCCCTCGCTTGATCGGCAATGCCTCTATAGTCTCTTTCTCGGCGACTGTGCGTGGGAGTAGTTCGTAGTCTTGTTCAAGGTTCTCCCAGTCGTTCTCAGTTTTGGAGAAAACTCCCGCTGAGAGAGCGACATCTTGCACCTTCTGCTTTTTATGATGCGCCTTATCCACCTTCGTTTTTCTCTTGGACATGATTTACCTGAAAGAATGTGCTTTCGCATCTTCTCGATGCTCTTCGCAAGTCACGTGATATGTGTAGGATGATCCCAGCGTTCAAAAAATTTCAGAGGAACCGAGTGTTATCAAAATAACGCTGAGAAACCAATCCGTCGAACGAGCCAGTGGAGAGCATCTACATTCTCGCACTTGCGTAACATTCGTAAAAGGCACACGAGTGGAACTGTTCAGGAGTCTAAATTTCTTGAAAACAGGAGATGATCTCTGTACGACTATACGACAGAACGATACGTACTGCATACGCGGACCCTGGTTGTCTGTTTCCCATGTTTATCTTATTTATCGGGAAAAAGTGGGACGATGGTGTAGTCTGCCCACTCTCATGCTCTTCTCTCGATTTTAGTTCCAGATGCCGGTTTTTATGATTCGCTAATGCTTATTGGTAGGAGCGTATCCCTAAGGAAACTACTGTATAGAAGCCGCTCCGCTCGGTTAGGATACGTTAAATCCGCCGTATAAATAATCCCGAACTTCCGACATTACAAACAAACAGATAAGTCGTTTCAACAGGTCAATTTGAGGCCAATATGAGTTTAAATCTGACCTCGCCATTTATAGGCTTGTCGGCCGAAGCCAACAGCTCCCACGCAGCTGCTTTAATAAGCACGGCGGGCAATTTTTGGTCTGCCCTTTCTTGGTGGCAGGTCATCGTCACCGGAATTCTTGGTTGCCTAACATACGACCAGGTGGTATACCAAAGAAACAAAGGTACCATTGCTGGTCCCAAGTTCAAAGTTTGGCCGATAATTGGTCCTTTCTTGGAGAGTTTGGATCCGAAATTCGAGGAGTACATGGCAAAATGGAACTCAGGGCCATTGTCCTGTGTGTCCATCTTCCATAAATTTGTTGTCATTGCGTCAACAAGAGAGCTAGCCAGAAAAATATTGTCGTCTCCAAAATATGTGAAGCCATGTGTTGTTGATGTTGCAGTGAAAATTCTTCGGCCAACGAACTGGGTTTTCTTGGACGGAAAGGCTCATGTTGACTACCGGAAGTCCCTAAATGGCCTTTTCACAACAAAGGCTTTGGAAATTTATATCCCAGTGCTTGAGAAGTATATGGACATTTACCTCGAAAAGTTTTGCACTCTTGATGGCCCAAGAGAATTTTTTCCAGAGTTCAGGGAGTTGATGTGTGCTCTTTCTTTGAGAACATTTTGCGGTGACTTCATCACTGACGGCCAAATTAAGCTTATCGCGGATAACTATTTTAGAATTACTGCCGCTTTGGAATTAGTGAATTTTCCTATTATCATTCCTTACACGAAGACGTGGTATGGCAAGAAAATTGCTGATGAAACCATGAAAATTTTCGAAGATTGTGCCGCTAAGGCCAAAGTGCACATCAACGAGAAAAATGGCGGTCCAACGTGTATCATGGATGAGTGGATTTACTTGATGAAAGATGCTAGAGAAAACCACTTAGAGGACCCCAATTCAAAATTATTGATTAGGGAATTTTCCAACAAAGAAATCTCCGAAGCCATTTTCACTTTCTTGTTTGCATCTCAGGACGCTTCATCTTCTTTGGCTTGTTGGTTGTTCCAAATAGTTGCCGACAGACCTGATGTTGTTTCGAAAATTAGAGAAGAACAATTGAAAGTAAGAGACAACCTTCCAGAGAAAAGGCTAGATCTCGACTTGATTAACAAAATGTCTTACACTTACGATGTTGTGAGAGAAGTTTTGCGCTACAGGCCGCCAGTTTTGATGGTACCCTACGTCGTGAAGCAGCCATTTCCCGTCACTCCCGAATATACTGCACCCAAAGGCTCCATGATTATCCCCACTTTGTACCCTGCTTTGCACGATCCCGAGGTCTACCCTGATCCCGACAGCTTCATCCCTGAACGATGGGCGAACCCAACGGGGGATATGACTAAACGAAGTTGGTTGGTGTTCGGTTCGGGGCCCCATGTGTGTCTTGGACAACAATACGTCATGATGTTGTTCACTGCAATGTTGGGAAAGTTCGTCATGAATTCCAACTTGAAGCACCATGTCACTGAGCTTTCAGAGGAGATCAAAGTTTTTGCTACAATCTTTCCCAAGGACGATTTGATTTTGGAATGGGAAAGGAGAGACCCACTCGAGTCGCATGTCTAGAGATATTTCATATTGGACACATTCACGCACTCGCTTAATTTATTGCTCTAAATAGAACTTATTTGTTTAAGCATCGTAAGTGGAAGCAGCGATGTTTCCACCTCTACCGGTCCAGTTCACGTGAATCCACTCATCCTTCTTCAAGAAGTCGTTCTCCTCACCAGGCAAAACCTTAAAGGTGTGAGCACCGAAATAGTCTCTCTGTGCCTGCAACAAGTTAGCTGGCAACTTCGCAGATCTGTAACCGTCATAGAATGACAACGCAGTTGTGAAAGCAGGAACTGGCACACCGTACTCAACGGCCTTGCCGATTGTAGATCTCCAACCCTGTTGAGCCTTACTGATGGCCTTGTAGAAGAATGGGTGGAACAACAAGTTCTCCAAATCAGGGTTTTCTCTGTAGGCACTGGTGATCTCACCCAAGAAAACAGATCTGATAATACAGCCACCTCTCCACATCAAGGCAATAGCTGGGTTGTTCAACTTCCATCCGTATTCCTTAGCAGCCTCTCTGATCAACATGAAACCCTGGGCGTAAGAGATGATCTTCGAAGCATACAAGGCTTGCTCCAAGTCATCAACGAACTTCTTCTTGTCCGTAATTGGTGACTCTCCCTCGACGCTGGGGCCAGTCAAAATGGTGGATGCTCTTTCTCTCTCTCCTTTAATAGCAGACAAGCATCTAGCAAACACAGCTTCACCGATCAAAGTGACCGGCATACCCAAGTCCAAAGCGTTGATTGCAGTCCACTTACCAGTTCCCTTCTGGCCGGCAGTGTCCAAAATTTTCTCCAACAATGGTTTGCCGTCGGTGGGGTCGTTAAAGTACATGATGTCCCTAGTGATCTCGATCAAGAAAGAGTCCAAAACACCCTTGTTCCATGTGGCAAAGACGTCACCGATTTCCTTGTTGGAGAACTTTCCAACTCTCTTCATCAAATCGTAAGCTTCACAAATCAATTGCATGTCACCATACTCGATACCATTGTGGACCATCTTCACATAGTGACCGGCACCAGCTTCTCCAACCCAGTCGCAACAAGGCTCGCCATCGGTCTTGGCAGCAATGGACTGGAAAATGTCCTTGATGTGGGGCCAAGCATCGGGATGTCCACCAGGCATCAACGAAGGGCCATAACGAGCACCTTCCTCACCACCGGACACACCGGAACCTACAAAAAGAATGCCCTTCGCTTTCAAGTCCTCATAACGACGGTTGGAGTCTGGGAAGTGAGAGTTGCCACCATCGATGATGATGTCACCTTTCTCCAAGTGAGGCAACAATTGATCGATAAACGCATCAACTGGCTTACCAGCTTTGACCAAAATGACAATTCTTCTTGGTCTCTTCAAGTTGGCGACGAGCTCCTCAATGGAATGAGCACCAATGATCGACTTGCCTTTGGCCTCATTGTTCAAGAAGTCGTCAACCTTGGAAACAGTTCTGTTGTAAGCAACAACAGTGAAGCCATTGTCAGCGGCGTTTAAGATCAAGTTCTGACCCATGACGGCCAAACCAATCAAACCAATATCACCACTTCCATTGTTAGTAAGATGCTTCAGTATCAAGTTTATTCTTTCCTGTACTCCCATTTTAAATTGTGGGTTGCGGGAGAAATACCTGCTTATGAATGGTGTCCACGGGTCGCAAACGGTCGGATGCGCGGGAACGGGCGTGGGATCGCCCTCGGCACCAGGATAATTTCACAAGCCTTAGAAGACTACTTCCAGAACAAACTTGGTAACTTCTGAGTCGATCAAACATACGTAGGAGAAGACATGTTATTGTGGATTTCTCGTTAATTGCACTTGCAACGGAAAAAAATTGAAGTGAAATTTCCAAGGTTTTGTTGGGGATCGCAGGACTTAAATATTCACGCAGGATGTTAACCGAGTTCGCTTTATTTTCGCCGTCAAGGAAAAGGTGGCCAATTTCAAGCTCCGGGCACCATTGGGCAGTGATTTCTATTAGAGTAGTAAACGAATGCCTGTGATTTACAGATTTTAAACCTTTGTGGAGCACGCAACACTCAAGTCGTTATCTCGTCACGTGCCCTTGTTCCAGGCCACGGATTTTCGAGCACCGAGACTTCGTTAGTTTTAGTAATCGCATACAAATGAGTCACCTGTGAAGATTACGATCATTTCAAGTAATTTGAATTGTGCTCAGCAATCGAGCCAATTAGGAATATCTAGCTTCCCGATATTACTTCTTTGCAAATCCGTGTGTAACTTTTGGGCTTCAACGTCGCCAATTCCCCCACGTTCGCAGTGGGGGATAACCCCGCGTTTGGGTGTGAATAGAAATCGGAAGAAAACGGAAGTCCCCGCTGCCACTCAATGCACCAAGGATGTCAAGAATTGCTTTACATCAGGCGTATTCGATTTTGTATGTCAACTTCAACCTTAGTACTCAGTCTCTTATGTGCAGTTTTATTGTCTCTTGGTTGCTGTAAATACACGTCTAGGTGTAATCATCATAGGGTCAAATTCGGTCGAAGTCACAGGGATGAAATGCGATCTGTGATCTATTCGTCGAGTCAGTGAGTTCAGAGTTGTTTTGGTGAACGAGCTTCTAATGAATAATGATCATCGATTGCAACCCTCATTGGACCTCCCGTCCTCTAACTTGTAGCTAAGCTAAGGGGCATAATTCAGGTGACGAGGGGAAAGCTAGAAGTTGTTTAATTTAGTCCACTCAAAACAACACTTCTGCCAAGGCTTTCACAGGTCCACATTTCTATTCAGATGGTAGTATCATTAGTCACGTGTTATTGTACGATACTTTTTTGCAGCCCAGTGAAATAAATTGGTTCCCCACGTAAACGCTCGCAATTTGTTAAACAGTCCAATGCCTATTCCAGCTCCACATGGTGGAAAATTGAACGATGCTGTCATTAGAGACTTCGACATCAAGCAAGATCTATTGGCCCTCTCTCAAGCCCTCCCAAAGCTTACTTTGAGCGAAAGGCAATTATGTGACTTGGAGTTGATCTTGAATGGCGGATTCTCCCCATTGACCGGATTTTTGAATGAGGACGACTACAACTCAGTAGTTGAAAACATGAGATTAACGTCGGTTAAGAACGAGAACACTGGTGAAGGCTTGTTGTGGCCCATTCCAATCACGCTTGATGTCTCGGATGAAACGGCACTGAGCTATGCCTTAGGGGACAAGATCGTTTTGCAAGATTTGAGAGACAATAAATCTCTCGCAATTTTGACTATTGAATCGATTTACAAACCTGATAAGCAAAACGAGGGTTCAAAAGTGTTCAGAGGGGATCCAGAACACCCTGCGGTCAACTATTTGAATGAGACAGCGGGTGATTATTATATCGGCGGCTCTATCCAAGGCTTGGACTATCCTACCCATTATGACTATGTCGACCTTAGAAAGTCCCCTACTGAGTTGAGGGAAGAGTTCAAAAAATTGGGATGGGATCAACAGAAGATTGTCGCCTTTCAAACCAGAAACCCTATGCACAGGGCCCACAGAGAGTTGACAGTCAGAGCTGCTAAGGACATCGGAGAAGATGGGCACATTTTGGTTCACCCAGTAGTTGGTTTGACCAAGCCGGGCGATATCGATCACCACACTAGGGTAAAGGTATACCAGCAAATCTTGAAGAAATATCCGGAAGGTTTGGCTACTATTTCTTTGTTACCCTTGGCAATGAGAATGGGAGGTGACCGTGAGGCTTTATGGCACGCGTTGATTCGTATGAACTACGGCGTTGATCATTTCATTGTTGGAAGAGATCACGCAGGGCCTGGAAAAAACTCCAAAGGCGTTGATTTCTATGGTCCTTATGATGCTCAGGATTTGTTGGCTCTGGTTGAATCAGAATTGTCTTCAAAGATCAAAATTGTGCCTTTCAGAATGGTTACTTACTTGCCAGACGAAGACCGTTACGCGCCTATTGATACAATTGACACTTCCAAAGTTCGGACTGCCAACATTTCAGGCACTGAATTGAGACAGAGGTTGAGAGAAGGTACTGAGATTCCTGAGTGGTTTTCATATCCTGAAGTGGTGAGAATTTTGAGAGAGAGCAACCCACCTCGTTACAAACAGGGATTTCTTATCGTTGTCGACTCCTCTAACGATGAGACAAGCGGAGAATATTTCTCATTCGCATTGCAGTCCACCTTAAATCAATTCGCTGGTGGTCGTCGAATCACGAGATTAAGCACTGGATATGATGATGCGTTTTTGATTAACGAATTGGTGAAATCAGGAGCTGGAGTTATTTTGCCAGCTCAGGCTAATTTGAGTGCTGTTCTTGAAGCAGTTGGGGGAGCCAATTCCGTGATTGTAAAGACCAATGGGGGTGAAACATCTGGCAATGTGTTCAAATTGAATAGCGCACAGACAGAGGATGTCAAGGACACTTTGGCCCAAGTTGTTGGTTATTTGCAAGCGCAAGGCTTTTACTCCGTTTAGATTATACATTTCGATCATTTCAATCCTCGTAGTGTATCGGACTTTCATTTCAAACAAACAAGGTCCACTATTAATAGACACCTCGCATTGTCTGTTTAGAATGATCTCACGCCCGATGTCCTCTTTTTGTCCTTTTTATAGCAGTTTGAGTACTTTCATAAATCTGTGATGCGGACTATATTTTTGCGAACTTTGAGTAATGGACACGATGAAATGTAAAAATTACCAACCTACGACCTGACTTCACGTAAAATTGTGCTATAAGCGATTAATTCCTACTATTTAAAATTCTCACTGCCCAATGGCCCACTACTTCGATGAGGTTGCAATATAAAGCAGCGGGCATTGATTTTGTTGCCATTGCCTTTTTTTTTTCTAATGTTTTTTTTTTTTTATTACTTTGGCGTTCTAAAGCATTCGATTTTATTAAGAGCTGCTGGCAACTATAATTTTGAGATCAATGCAATCAAGGTCTTATATGGGAAAAGCCAGATGTAAATTCTGTAGCGGTAGTTCATATCAATTGAATATTGGCTTTCGAGAATGAGGTCTCCTTATTAAACGAACAGTGGGTTAGTGCTAGAGGTCGGCTACGCCAAATTCAAAGAGAGGGCAACAGCTTGAAGGGATTAGAAGGAGAAGTGCGTGTTGTGATGGTCGAAACTAGAGAATTGTCATAAGATATGATGCAAGTAAATCAGAAATGCACGCCTTAATCTTTGAGACAAGCATATGACTACTGACAGGATCAACCAGATAACTCTTTTGCGGGCGCTTGCGCCCGGAGTTATTAGTTGTCTGTGTAGCCAAAAGATTCTCTTCGCTGCAGTAGGCCACGCAAGCGGTGCCGACGTTGGCTCGCATGACTGACCAATAAAGAAGCCAACCTTGTAACCACTCATACTCCTGTCGACATTTGAATGTTACGTTTCTCAAGCCAAACTTTCTTTGCTATTAGCATTAGTCTGCGGAAGCAATCTACTATCAGGGACCAGATTCATCCATCCTTACTTGGACAAATTTTGTGATCTGGCATATCACAGCGGTGAGTTAGGATTTGAGTAACGTGGTCCGTAGTTCACACCCCACGCAAAGTTAACATATTCAATGAGCTTAACATGGAGGGTGATGAAACACTACAATCTAAGTGCGAACTACACTCTTTAGTGCCTGCATATCGCCTACTTGAGACCCTGATCTGTTACAAAAGGATACTATAACGGCAGCATGTGGGAGGTAGTTTCCATTTGCTTCATCTCCATCACCGTGATATCGTTTATATTATATGTCGCATTCAAAATCTTCATCGAATCCCTAGATCACAGTGAGTACGAGTCGCTTTTGGGCAATGTGTTCCATGTGGGAGACGTGGATCGAGACTTTTTGAATGATGAGGAGGCTTTAGTGAGCTTGGCCGAAGAATACGACTTCGCAACACTTTCTCCAGAGGAGCAGCAGGCGTTTTTGAAAGGAGAGGAGTTCACTAAGAACAACCCGCCACATATCGACAACACAAGGGGTCGATCTTTTACTCGCGAGGACGAATCAATCATACGAGATAGAGGAATCAATGCATTCGAGTTTGAACAAGAAGACGACATTCTTTCAGCTCGATACATCGTTGAAGACAGGACGGAAGTTAATTTTATTAACAATGACGCTTCATATTCCACGGCAACAGCCATCATGAACTATCCATTACCTTGCAAAAATAGAAACCCAGACACAATCTACTTTGAGGTAAAGGTTTACGAATTCTGTGAAGAGGTCACAAATGAACATTTTGCAATAGGGCTCGTCACGAAACCTTATCCCAAAAGCTTTCGCCTCCCAGGTTACAACAACTTTTCAATCGCCTACGAATCCACAGGTAATCTCAAGATTAATAAACCCTTTCCTACACCGCTACAACAACACAAGCACGAAAACAGCCTTTTTAATGCTCTAGTTTTACCTCAATTGAGCCAGTCTGATGTTGTTGGATTTGGGTATGTCGTGCAGTCTGGTACTCTCTTCATAACGAGAAATGGCAAGAAGTTGATGGATGTAATGAAAGGATGTTTTCTTGATCTATATCCTGCTGTGGGATGCTTCTCCACAAATGCGAAATTTCAATTCAATCTAGGACAAATGGGGTTTGTGTGGATCGAGGCAAATGTCCGAAGGTATGGATTCTTCTCTACAAGCGACAGAAATTTGAAAGGTGAGCGCGGCCTTGCGTCACTACCTGAGTATGGGCAAATTCGCCTTCAAAATGACAAATTACTAGACAAAGGCGAGGAGCTTCCGCCCGAGTATCCTGAGGAAGAGCTTGATTTTTTTGGCAGGGTAACAATAGGGTCGTCATCTCAGTTCGAACAAAAGAAACTCAACGAAGACTCGGAGTTCGAACCGAAATCATAGTACGACCGTGTAGAATTTTAGGAGTTTATAAAAATGGATTAAACAGAACAACTTGTTAGTAATAAGTTCAAGACAGTCCTACTACAACCCCGAATGAAAGATAGTCACGAGTATTGAAAATAGCATTCTTAAACCAATTGGAATGAATCGATGCAACCAAAAACGAGAGCCCAAAAGGTCATTGCAATTTCAAGTACGAGGGAAAATAGACGTATTAGGAAGGGGAACCGAAATATCACACATAACCTGACCGCCCATGACAGGAAGGAAATCGACTGCGGAAATCAAAAAACCGATCTGAAACCGAGAAATTTTTACCATGAGAAATTTAAAAACCACCTTCAAAACCAAGAGGAATAACAGCTGAAGACACTACAATTATCTATAATGGCTGCACTCTGAGCTCGAGATTCTAAACCCAAGAATGAACCATCATATATAAGTAAGCACGTAAACATGCATACAGATCGGCAATTAGTATTGACCGTGAACATATAACAAAATTCAGGTAGGACGATCATCTACTCTGACCTCTGCGACAAATTACAAATAGATGAAGGACCACGGTACGATATTAAGTCTCTGTAGAAATCAATTCGAAAAGAAAATTGATGAGATTAAGCGCACTAACAATAATGAGCATTGCTTCAAAAATCCAGAAGAACAATCGTATCGCATGCTTGGCCTGACATCCTATAAACGCAAAATACAAACTATTCTAAAAATCAAATCAGAAGAAGTTCAAATTTAAATTGAACAAAGAAATTAACGTACAGTAGAAAGATTTTTGATGCAATATATCCGAAGCGAAACAGGTTCATGGAAAGCCCGAATAGATGATTAGAAATGCGAATTTGCTACTGTCTATAACGGGATATCTAAGAAGCCCGCTGATTCCATGAAATTGAATGCTATTCGAATATATTTCTCTAGCAACATGTAGAATAGTTTGGCATTGCAAATCAATCTTTAACCGCATTTTATCATCATAATATAACCTACCTTCAGCGGTGTTGAGTAATTGCCTAAACGAATATATGACGCTAGAGTTGAGGACATTGTGAAAATATAGGATTTCGATATGAAGTATCATGAAATGATGTCAATTTTGTAGCATTACCCTCTTAGAATAAACTTGCCTAGTGCACTGAAATATCTGGATCAAAAAATATTTCCATTTCCGCGAAGCGTTCAATATATTGTGCGTCAAATTTCTTGTGGCAATCAATATTTCAGGGATCGCACATTTGTGATTAAATGTAAGTAAATCAGCTATATATTTATATATCTGGAATGAAAAATTCTTCAGAATTCCCTAATGTCTCCAATATTATTGAGATATGTTTATTACTCTACAAGTACACTTGTGAAATTGATATAGTTTCTCCAATTTTTCTGTTCTACTGTTATATTTGATTGAAGTATGTTCTGTTGCGTTCCATGAACTGTTTCGCTCAGTGTTTTCATCTTGTGTTTTACATAAATGCTTCAGTTCAGAAGAACTTTCATTTTGACCTTTCAGTCAATATTTCGTTCATTCTTTTGATTTCGATTGAGGATCGTTCACTTGCTGGATAGCTCAATATCTTTTGGGCCAAGAATTCATTTATCTCCCTTTATTGTTCAATTCGTTAAATGGTTTCGCAAGAATTGTTCATAGGATATTTGAAGGTATGAGATTATTTTATGATAGCTGCCATCTTCCTTTTGGGAGTAGCGGCCGTTTTTTCAATGACATGGCTGCATAAGTTGTGCTGAAGAATTCCGCCTTCAAGAATTGACTATGGAAATTACTAGATATGTAATGATATCGTGCTGTATGAAATTCAGATTTCTATGTTTCACCGATTTTGTCCTTCGATCGATTTTGATTGCAATGACTTTCAAATTTTGTTGTGCGAGAGATTTGTGAATTATGTATTAATTCTGTTGCAATTTCTCTCACAGTTGTCGAACCTATACTAGCTTTAGGTCTGGATGTGAATATTTTTTATTGATATTTTCTTTCATCCTCCTATGTGAACTTTGGGACGATCCTTGCGGTACCGTTAACAGTTCTATTTCGCTGTTTTTTATGATTGGCATCGTTTGCATGCTTGGTGCCGTGATGTATGAAGTGGTATGTATATTGTATTGTCCTGTATATATTGCACTCGCTAATGCGGTGGCTTAGAAGTTAAGTCATGCAGTTCATACACTTCAATGGGTAACAAGGAGAAGAAGGACTTGGATTGGCTGGCAATTGATGAAGAGATTGATCACTCTTCTCAACGTACTGCAAGTGATGCTAATTGCTTGAGGGAATTTATCATTTGCAATGCTGCACTTTCCACCGTAAAGGTGTTTGCCTCCGAGCGGTCTCTCGAAATGTATAAGGCCTTCAAACGGTTGTCAAAGAATGACCCAGGTTTTCGGTCAGCCAAAGAATTTCAGAATAACTCTAAGGGATTGCCTCTTTTGATTTGTAAAAGAGGATTTCACTTTGCTCTTTCAGATGTGAAACATTTCAGTGTCTATGAGTGTTTAGCGTCTCCGGAGGCGAGCGACCGTTTATATGACAAAGCAGATGATTCTAAAGTTGGACAAGTAATGAAGCGAACTTATATTAGTTATGCTCGCTACTGTCTCAATATTTGGGGCAATGAAGTTATTGTGTTTTTGCATAACCGATTACCTATCGTGGATTTCAAGCTTAACGAGAAGAAATTCAGGTTTGTACGTTCTCCGCGACCAATTATAACACCTGAGCACTTTGTTTATGAGCTCTACCTACTTGCACCCGAACAAGTTAGTTTGGTAGATGAAATGACTGCTGATCACAAAGTGAACAAGAATAATCCATTATTGGGAAGCAAACTCAAAAACATGTTAACTTTTCAGTGGTCTTCAGATAGGAGCAAATTCACATCTTCAGTAAAGTGGGGTAAGTTTGAGTACTTGGATAGTTATACCTTCAGCCGCACCCGTCGTGCGAGCAAGCTCACCCTCTTCACTAATCCGATGGTTGATTTGGATTGCAATAAATCTGTTGAGATCGAAAGTTTGTCCCTTTTAGCCGTTACACTAATTTTGAAGTATTACGAAGACGATTTCGAAGCCAAACTCCAAGCTAGTCGATCTGGCGGTGGTGGCTGAACGGCAGCTGTTATAAGATTATATTTTACCCTTTGCATTTTCTCTTATCGGATATCACCAATAATGTGATGTATGTAGGACATTAGTTTGAACATTTTTGTACGTGCGATTTTTATCAGCCTATGAACGATCGAAAATACCCAACAGCGATTGTATTCGATCTAGATTACACCTTGTGGCCATGGTGGTGTGATTTCCATGTTTCCCCACCAATAATTCCCATCAATGAGAGGATGTTGGTGGATGCAAAGGGCATGAGACTATCCTTGTTTCCAGACGTTGCATCGATCCTCAAGGAATTGCAAGAGAATGGTGTTACCATCATCGGAGCCAGCAGGACAGCCACACCAGATATTGCGATTTCAATATTATCGCAGCTTCACGTAGACGATGCGCCTTTGATATCTTATTTCCACTCGTTACAGTGGGGACAAGGTAGCAAGGTCAGGCACATCTCTGAAGCAGCAAAGGAATTGAAGTTAGAGAATGCTCTTCGCAAAGGAGAGTTCGTCCTTTTCGACGACGAATTTAGAAACTCGGACGTTGAAAGGATCAATTGTTTTTTTGCTTTCATACGTGACGATTCGCAAGGATTGACAAGAGCGATGTTCAATGAATCAATTGAGGACTGGAGCCTTCGCGATCTTTCATAATTTTGTCCTCACTATACAAAATATCGAGAATAACATACAAACGTGAAAGCTACACAGCGTTTATCAAGTATTATTTCATAATTAGCATATGTGTTTCCTGGCTCGTTCAACTGAACACTCTCTGCATTCTAAGTAGGAACAGCACCACAAGAAATCTCAAAATCAGTAGGATATTCACACTTAGTTTATACCCCTTCTTGAATTGATTTAACAAGAGACACAAGACTATCATAATCAGCGTCGGAGGGAGGGTTGATATCTTGCTATGTTGGTTAGTAAATTTGGACCATCCGGGAGGAAGTGTACGAACCTCTATCAAAAAACTTTTCAATTTGGCCTCCAGCCAATCAGTACTATCGACTAAGCCATTCTCAGACAGAGCAAGAGGTTCAGCGTTCTGGACCAAATCGCTGGTGCCATCGCGTATCTCTATGGGTGTATTGTCGTCATTCTCCAGTATCTCATCGCTTTTTGAGTACGACGTAAAGATCGACGAAAGGTGTGGGAATGTTTTGAAGATAACAAGCCCCACACCAACGATCAATGCCCCAGTCGTTGCGGTCGAAAGCTTAAATTTCCGTCTATTTAGCTGAAGTGCCATGAAGTCGAAATGGTCAGTTTAATTCTTCGCACTCCTTGAGATCTCGTGATATCGCAATATGGGCGCTACCTTCCATTTGATGCAGTACATCAAGTCAATAATCATGGCATGCCATAAGGAAAGTCGAGCCAACAATTGGAGTATCCAAGGTACCAGCAAGCTCAACCAATGGATTGAGCTTTGCATATTTAAATGACTTCGTCATACAAATCTTCAACTGATAACGTCGATCCGGACTGCACACCATCATCTCCCTTGCGTTTCTCGTTTTTTGCCATCTTGAGACTTGAGTGTGATGCAGGTAGATAATTGCTCGACATGTGACTATATAATGTACAGTACTTAAGGGAGAGGCGGGGGAGGCAAAACGTCATCCTCACAACAAACCTCGCCTTTCTTTAGAAAGTGGACTTTATATCATGTGTGACGACAAACTTTTGATGGATATAACTATCCTCCGGGACGAAGGGTGTAAGCAACAAAGAGTCATCGCAATTGAAAGGAGTCTCATTCGGTCTCTATTATCGAAGGAGAAGTTGATCTCCTTTGTGATGAAAGAATTTGATGAACCAATTACTCGAAAGAATGACTATATTCGCAATTGTACCATTCAGCGGAAGTCCAAGAAATCTAAGAAGTATGTTCCGTTGAATAACGAGCATGACTTTACGGAGTTTTTGAGAAGTACAAAAGTGAAGAAGAGAGCTACAATTATCATTAGTTCACCGACTCTGAACCCTCAGGAGAGTCCAGTATCGGAGGCACTTGATCAGGTAAGAAAGCTCATCGGCGAACTCCAAAAATCTGAACTTTGGGATATTTTAAAGACCTTGACTACAAATTATGCTAAATCGATGAGTCCAGATGGAGAGTGTGGTGTACAGAATGCTGAAGTGACGTCCAACGCCGAAGAAGAGGCGTCTTCTACTACAGCTCAGGTTAAGGAGAGGAGTGAACCGATTGTTCACAGAGGCATCACTTGCGATTCATGTTATCCAGGGGAGCTGTACGAGCCGTTGATCGGTTGGCGCTTCAAATGCTTGGTATGCAAGGATTTTGATTTATGCCAGAGTTGCCACGCTAGGGAAGTGACTTTAGGTGTGCACAACTCCGAGCATCCAATGGTAGCGATCAAGGATTCCGACAAGTACAGAAGCTATACTCGTTCGGGCGCAAATTTGTGCCCCGCGTTTCACGAGAGGCAACCAGAGGTAGATGTATTCTCTGAATCAATCTGGAATAACGTCCTCTCCCACAGGGGTTCAGAATTGAAAAGTCTTTTCGGAAAGAAATCGGTTCAAGAATTTGTTGCAAATCTTGACGATATAATCGAAAGAGCGAACAAATACTCAGAGTTGGAATCTTTACTCGGCGATGGCGGAACTCTTAACTTTGATGTGGTAAGGGAGATTTTCGCCGGTAAGGAAGACCTGACCAAGGAGGTCGAATCGCAAGCACAAGAAGCTTTTCAAAAGGACGAAATTGCAAGCACAGCTGAAATTTTGGTTGTACCCAAGGGCACTTCTTTATCTCAGATTCTTATCACAAACAAATCACAGGATACAATCGACTGCAAAAATTTGAACTTGGAAATTGTCAATTGTTTTGGAAAGAAAGTGGCATCTGTGTCACTTCACAGCAAACATGGGATTCATCCTGGTAGGACTAGGAAGTTCAATGTTCCGGTGAATAACACGCACTTCAAATACCCATTTAGATTGGTTTTGGTGGGGGAATATTTCACCGGTCAATGTGAACTTAGTTTGAAGAAGTTGAGCTGCGATGTCAATTTAGTTCGCACCAACAGCGAAAGTACCTCGAATGCTGAAGATTTTGCCGACGCGGAACCCGATTTCGCCGACGCGGTACCAGGTGAAGCAGTATTGGAGTCAAATTCAATATGGAGTGGAGGTTCTTCGCACTCAATGTTGGTGCCGTCCTTGCCGAAGGAACTGCTTAATCATGAAGAGACCGATCTCGAGGTTCAACATGACGGGGAGATTTCTGATGAAGGTTACGATTTAATAAGCATTGGGGATGCGGACGATATACCCTCGGACTTTGAAGTATTGTCACCAACGAACTCAAATCAGCAATAAGTCTGCAATGCTTTGTTTAGTTCAGTTCGATTTTCTAGTTCTTATTCAAGTGGTCTAAATATCACTGCATGAAGTGTCCCTTTTGTCACCACTCTCTTGTGTGGAAGTAGTACTACCTTTTGTCCAGTGTGCACATTGTAGATGAGAAACATTTGCGAAGTTGCGAAGTTGAGGAGTGATAAAACCACAATGGTGAATGTGAAAGAGTCAGCACCGGAAAGTGAAGGTATGCAAAATGAGCTTATATTGTTTTAAACGAAGCTAACTAGAGCAGAGCAGAAATTCAAGCAAAAATGCAATGAATTAAGAAAGCGGATTGCAGAAGTTGAGGAGAGCAACGAAATATCTAGTATAGCGTTGTCGAGGACAAGGATGGCAATTCGAAGAATGAGACTTGAGTATGCTGTTTTGTTGGAGAGGGCCGAATCTCAAATCTTGCTTGCTGCTGAGAGCGGGAATACCGGGCCCAGCGAAACCATGCCTCGCCCGGCAACTCCTTCTTTCTTAGACGATACATTGAACTTGAAAGCCATCAAAAATGGCATCACTAAAGCAAAGAAGAGCAAGGCTTCACTAACACTCAATGGTAGTGGCAAGAAGCTCTTGAAGGACCCGGAATTGCCTCGAAACCCAAAAAATGCGTTCGTGGTGTTCTGTGAAAAAGAATTGGAGAAGATGGGAGGCGATAATCAAAGAACTGATTATGAAAAAGTAGATCCGGAGAAGCACAAACATCTAGCAGGGGTTTGGAATAACATGTCGGAAGAGCAACATCGTGTCTATGAACAGATGGCTGAACAAGATCTTGAGCGATATCAGCGAGAAATGTTGGCTTTCAGCGAGAGGAAGATTACGATGGGTCAAAGAGATTTGTTGTCCAATGGCCGGGAACGAGATGGGGAAGAGATTTCGACACTATCAGAAGTGCACGCAAGTGATGATCCGTCTGTGAAGAGACAGAAATTGGATGCAGCATTAATTGGACATGTTGAAAGTTCCCATAACCACGTGTCCGATTCCAATGCGCTGTATCAAGGGCACGGGCACAATGGGTAAAGAATTCGGTTATACATTCAGTTCTATAAAATTTTACCTTGAACGCTTCAACCTTTTGGGTCTGTAGTATCCATTTTCATCACGCTCGTGCTTTCTATTCTCTCTGAATCTCTCATGTTTCTTCATCTTCCTTCGAGCAGCAATATCTGGGGCATTTATGGCCAATTGGGCGCGCTTCACTCTCCTCTCTTTTCTTCTCTCGTCAACTTGAAGCTTGACAGAAGTAAAAACAGAAGTGTACTCGGTGACTCCGAGCCTGTCTTCAAGCACCTTCAAGCACTCTCTCGATAAAAGTAAAACCTCATCAGAGTCTGTGGACTCTGTCCCGCCCTCGATAATGTTGTACATGCTCATAATTAATTGCTCCGCTATCGAAGTGAGGCGTGTTGTAGTCACAATCTGAGAGATCAAGGCTCCCATCTGAATGGCTGATTTTTTGGCTACCGAGCTAGCATCGGCCTTCAGCTCTTGCCGCAAGATGGCACATATCCTGGAAATAACGAAATCCGTCGCTTTCGTGAACTTTTGCCCCACGACAGGGTCATCGTCTTCTTCTTCATTGGTTCTTTCTCTGTAGAAGGGTGTGTTCTCAGTCTCCCACTTTTTGATAATTTTGACCATGTTTCTGACAACGTGCTCTCCTAAATCTCTTGAGACAACTGGTGCACTCAATTGCCTGAGTAGTCTATAGGTTATGGTTTGCAACTGACTAGGCGTGATTTCAAACTCAAGGATGTCCAAGTTATCAAGAAGTACCCCCACCAACTTGGCACTAAGCAAACGAACCCAAGTATGTGGATATAGTAAAGTATCAAGAAGCAAATACCAAATATCTTGAAAATGTCTCGTGAACAATTTTTCTTTCATCGAGGAATAGAGTGTAGAGAAGACGTTCATGGAGATGTATACATCTTCCCAAGAGTTTTCGCTCTCCGTGAGATCATTTCGAGAATTGGAAAGCACTTCAGTGATCGACCTTAAAGCACAGTTATCAAGATCATGATTGGCCCCGAAATTGAGAACGGAGACGTAAATTTTGTAAACGGTCAAGCCACATCGGTTGAGCAACAAGTTTGACTTTTGTTGCATCCAAGAAATCGCAAACTTCTCGATTTTTCCAAGTTCTTTCTGGTCGAGCTTCTTAATTATTTGCCCGATAAG
Source organism: Helenozyma rhizophorensis (assembly GCA_030573355.1). NCBI lineage: Eukaryota > Fungi > Ascomycota > Pichiomycetes > Serinales > Metschnikowiaceae > Helenozyma > Helenozyma rhizophorensis. Next base: position 184,552 of record JAJMDD010000009.1, read on the forward strand.
AAACGTCGCCATCTCACGACATTTGGGTACATCATCAGAAACAGCAACGTTAGCCAATCCCACGAAAAAGCTTCCTGCTAATTGAGTGAGCAATGAGAGAGGGGCTTTCAATATGATCGAATGCATCAATTCCATAACCGATTGCCTGCCGGTTTGCGCAGGATAACTTAGATTGTTGACCAAGAACTTGAAAGTTTTCTCGAGTCTTGTTGTTCCTTGCTCAAACTCCATTAGGAACTGATAATAAACCCCTCTAGACATATCTCTAATTTCCTTATTATGATTCACAACCATGATTGCCGAAATTTTGTCCATGACCTCATAAACTTCGGGGAGAACAAGATGCTGAGAGACTACCGCCTTTACGAAGTTGAATGCTAGACCTTGCTTGTCTGGTTCCTCCAAATCTGGCAAAAGTCTCATGAGAAGGTAAGACATAACGTTGTCGTTCAAGTTGATTGACTTTTTGTGTCGGATGATCGAGGCAAGATAACGTAATGCAATCTGACAGACATCTTTGGTCGTCGAAGGGGAATTTTGAATGATATCAAAAGCCCTGGTAGCGCTTTTCATGAAAACAGTATCCCGTTCAGGAGGGAAATCGAGTTTCACAACAAGATCCAAAATCTTGAAGAGTGCCAATAGTAAATTTTCATCTTCTGCGTCTAGGGAGTTTTCAAAAAGAGGCACAAAACCATCTAAATTAGAAACAGTCAAAAGAGTTGGATTCTTGCCCAAGGAGCTCCGCATAAGCTCAAAGCAAAATCTTTGCAACGTGAATGAAAACTGCGAGTTGTCTCTTGACATGTGTTGGGGTTTCGAGTTTAAGTTGACCAAAAAATGCTCCTCAACCTCCGAAACAACATTAGTCTTACTAACCCGCTTTTGTTGCAACTCTGACTGTTGATAAAGTTCGTAGCATAGTCTCAATAAGTCTGCCGACGAGGACATGCTATTGTGAATAAGACCAGCAGAGTATCTGCGTAATAGCTCATCTAGCTTCTTCCTAGTTCTGAGTGGAACTGATTCCGACAAAAGTAATTTGATGGGATGCACCAAGTACCTGAAAGCCGATAAGCCTATTTTAGCAGAGAGTATCTCAGCAGTGTCGTAACTCTTCTTGGACTTGACTTCTCGCATCTTACTGACGTAATCGTCCGCGTCCTTCTCTTGCCCTGCAGCTCCAAAAGTATCCTCCATGATGATATCGGCTACAAGTGACGCTGACTCATCGAGGTCCCCCGTGATGAACGAATCCTGCACTGCGACAAGAAGCGAATGGGTGGTGTAACTCAACACATGAATCTGAGAACCACGAGAGAGGGCTGTTTTCAATTCTTTGATGATGAATTTGAAGTACTTGGGACCGAGGATCTTGGATACCTTGCACAAAATTTTCCTGACAGCATCCCTCAAATGCTGAGTTCTCGATCGCAAAACCTGGCAAGTGCTAGTCAATGTACCCGACATCCTTGCATCAGCGATGTCCTCTGAAACGCAAAGGAGGCAGTTCACTGTCGCCTCAACCAAAGGCGTTCGCTGCATCACAGTTTCATCATTCCGGATTTTAATAATTTTCATGATTGGTTCGAAGAATTCACCTATCACCTGGCGTTCGAATACTTCAACATCTGGGACGTTTTTCAAGCAGTCCGCACTTGACTTGTCTCGTTTGGCCATAAATGAAGCGTGTAATGCTTGGGAGAGACGAACAACAATATTCGCCTTGTCCCTCAACTCCGAAATTTCTGAGCGGGACACCGCATTGATTCGCTTACGGAAGATGCTTCTAAAACTTCCCCAAGAGATACATCGCGCAAGGTAGGACCATGTGGTGTGAGTATCGTCCAAGATATTTCTATATTTTTCGTCTTTGCAGACAATATAGATCTCTGTCATAGGAAAGATATAATCTTCGATACATTCTGGACTCAAATCGTTTCGAACGTCAATCAACTTACGCACTGCCTTCTGCCTCGCAGTAAGCTGGATGTGAGTGAAGTTCTTAAAAAAATCTTCGTTCTCATCGTCAGACAATAATGCTTTCAAACTGGTCATTTCTGGTACAAATTTTCCATATTGTACAAGATGACCCAAGACATTAACGTAGCCATCTCTCACCGCCTCTGATTCTTTCTTCAATCCTGATTTTAAACTAGGTTTGATAATGTTGTTTAGAATGCTGAGATGATCACGAGCAGCTTCCTCGGAAGGCAATTCTGAAAGGCAGTCAATGAACTTCATCAAGGTGTAGGCCGAATTAGATCTAAGTGCTAATTCTTCGTAATCGTTCATGAAAAATAAGCAGCAGTAGATGATTGGAAGCCACTGTTTTGCCAGTAAAGTGGTGTACAACTCCTCGTTCACTTGTCTAAATCCTCGAAGTCTTCTTTCGAAGTCGGGCTCACCGAGGCGGTTATTGGAGAATGAGTTCAAGTCCGCTAGAACTTCACTTACCACCCTAAGATCATCAAATTGATCTCCAAACACTTTGAACACATTCACTAACGATTCACGCATGTTGCGATCCTTGTGCATTCTGAAAGACTTGCTGCATACCTCGTAGAGGGATTCAAGCTTTTCGAATGCGCATTCAAACCCCGACATTATGGGCACTAATGATATAAGAATGCTAACTTTGTCATGAGTCGCGATTTGACTAGGCGGTTTCTCCAACGCTGCGGCGCAAGTGGCAACAAGTCGGCTCCTGGTGTCGTTTTCTTGGATGTAATCTCCTTCAATTATTTGCAAGAGCAATGTAGACGCCTTAGAGTTGATTTCGCGTTCCGCCGAAGTCTCGAGTATTCCAGGTAGAACAGCTAGCAAACTTTCCACCACAATTGCCAAGAGAGTGAAGAAGGATTCATCCTCGATGCCTTTCGTAGTCAAAGCTGTAATGCAAAAATCCAAAACGGCACTTATGACAGTTTCTTTGGTGAACTCATTCGAAAGCAACGACATAATTGCATGTACCGGTAAAAAGTCGTCGAAATAGAAGAACGGGACTTGATGCCGAGAGTCTATCCACCCTAGCATTATTTGCATAAGGGATGAGGGCTGCTGAGCATTCTCCTGCGCGAACTTTGTAAGTCTCGGACTCACAATTTTCAAGTAGACAGTGTCAGCCTCGCGCTTCCAATCGTATGACTTTGACGTGATCTTGAACAATTGGTTCAAACATTTGAAGCCCAACTGGCGCACATTCTTTGCAATTTTCTCGATCAACGGATCCTCAGGTCCCGTATCGAGGACATGCTGACAAGAAGACAACGTTAGAACTAACGGTTCGATCGATGTCGTCAAAATGTGAGCATATTTAAAGCCCAAGCCGTTGTAAACCTCATATAACATATGCAAGTAACCCGACATATTCGTCAAATTTTGCTTCCTCACGTTGTGATCTTCACAAATGGAAGATTCATCTTCATACCGAAGCTTTTCGCTCATAATAGCAAGAAATTGTTCGATACTTTTGTCCGGCAAGTTAGGAAGCACTGTAGCAAGCGCATACTTTCGTCCATTTTTGCTGTTATTGTTTGACACCCCTTTCGCTCTTCCGTATAGGATGCGAAGAATAATCGGCATGACAGCGTCGTAGTCATTGTCTTCGACTTTTGATTCGGAATTAGAGCTAAAAAGAGTATGGAGTTCTTCCCGGAACAACTTATCATCAAGCAAATTTTTCAACGTGTCCCGGTATTTGTTGATAGATTGATTTTTCCAAGCAAAAATCACGTCGAGTGCCTCTTTTTGAATTGAAGATTGCTTCGATGACAACTCTTGCGTCAATAATTCGAACAAATTCTCATTTTTTGGAACTTTCCCCAATTTTTTGAAGGTTGCAAACACAGAAATTAAATCAAGCTTCTCGCGCATAGTCCAGACCCCAAACTCAGCGTCCAGCGAGTAGTTGAAAAGTTCACACGCGAAATTGACAAGCTCACTTCCATGGGCTTCCGCCACGGATGGCATCGACTTGAGAGCCTTTATCACGCGTAACTTCAAATTTGATTTGTAAATCAAATTGGTGTTTTTAATTTTTGCATCGTTGAACACGACATTGGTACTTTCATTCGCATCAGTATGCACAGCGGAAGTGGCAAGTTCGAAACTAGAAGCTAATCGAGCATCTGATGACCGAAAGGATTCCACTTCATTCAGGTTGAATGATCCTTCCACCTGCTCAGAAGTATGGTAGCTATGACTTTGAGAATTATAATCGAAGGTGAAAAACTGAAAAATTATTTTCCAAAGTTCTTCTGAGCATTCCAAATTGCTGATTCGCGCAAGACCGTCATATGTTGCAAGCCAACAAGGTTCAAACTGGTTCGAAAGTAAGCCAATTATATAGTGGGTCACATATAACTTTTGCAACGCCGAAAGCAGTTTGGTTGCGACTAGACCATCGAACATCTGTCTAATCCTCATTTTGATATCGTTAGCATTTGCAACAACGAATGGCACCTGATCAATTACTCGTATTTGGCTCAAGAAAGCTGGAAATTCCATTTGCGCAACGGTATGCAAATCGTTCAACAAATTGATAGTTTCCCCCCTGTATTGCGGATCGGGGATACTAAGGTTTTCAGCTAGACTGGTGCAGAACAATAATGCATCTGATTTGATTGCAGAGTCAAGATGCCCAGGAATGAATTTGAGGAGTCGTTGAACTCCTTGCAAGTAATAGCTCGACCTTCTGCATGAAGGAAGAAGCGATAAAGACGCCCCATAAACTTGTTCGATTACCTCGCTTTTGGGATCAACAACGTCAAGCAGCTGCACAGCTACACAAAACGACAAACCCAACAAATCGCTCCCGAAAGGAGTCTTATATGCCGTGGATGCCGAGAGCTTAGTTAACGTCTCAAGTAGAACCAGACTCTGCTTCTGATCAAAATCTTGTGCAAAACTAAGTAGTTTGAGCTCAGAAAACACCGTCAAGGTAGGTATTGGGCCGTCACTTTTTAATTGCTTGTCTATTGACTCGATCGCCAACATCTTCAAGGTGTGCGGGATTTGCACTTGCTCAGAGAAATCTTTATGATTCTCAGATTTCACAAGGGTTTCAGTAAGCCTCAAAAGTTGCAGGTGGTCACTGATCCTGTTTATGAAAGACTGCAAAGTTTGAAGAGAACCAAATTGGACCATCTTGCTGTAAGCAATCTCAAATGAAACATCTATAAATGGCAAGAAGTATTCGCTGTTTCCCATGATTGTGGCGTAGTTGCAAAGTGTCCTGAAATGTTTCGTGAGCGGTTGACTTTCACTATTTCTGATGATTAAGGAGAACAATTGCACCATGGATATCATAAATTCACGAGTGAGCTCATCCGTTGTGTCAATGCAATCCTGCGATGCAGCCATCAATCTATTCGTAATTTCAAATAACTCATCCCAATCGGATACTTTGGACCCCGAATCAGCGAAAGTCAATGCAATCAATAAATGCGAGATGTTGACTAAAGTCTCTAAAGAGTTTGAATCATCGATCGCAGAACCAAGACACTGCATTAGTCTGCGATAAAAGTCGGCGCATGTGTCCCTTGTTCCATGGTGAATGACATTCATAATCACATCAGAAAGACAACAAATGCAAATATTTTTCTTCGTACTCACATTCAAAGCATGCTCAAGTAATACTGTGAATATAATTGTGGATTTTGAGTGGAAAGTCTGTTGCGAATTTTTCATTGACTCGCTGAAGAGCACTACTAACGTGTCTCTGTATGACTGATTTTCGAGTACAAAGCTTTGCTCTTCAAAGGCGTATTCAATGACCGATTTCAATGTGTCAGCCTTCAGTTTTTTGATCAAGAAAGAAAGCGCTTCGGCACAAAAGCGGGAGATATAGGTCTTTTTTGTCAACAGCAATACTGGGACTAGCTCGCGAAACGTAGGCACTAAATCCGTTACTAATGTTCTGGATAGATATTTGAATGCAAACGCCAAAGAGTTGAAACACCATTCTAAAACATTTGAAGTGTTCTTGAGATTTTGAGACTCATTGGGGTTAGTCTGTTTGGCAAGTTCAACGATAAGTCTCAAAAATTTCATATAGAATGGCATGAAATCTTGGCCCAAATCGTGGACAAATTGCGAGATGAGTTCGAGAAGTGGTTGAATGGAGTTCGGATCATTCTTTTGAATATGATCATGCAATGCTGTGAAGATTCGTTCTTGGTGATGCAAGATTTGCGCCAAGCTCTGACAGAGAGGCTCCACTTCGTAAAGAAATTCTGTAAAATCTCCACTAATGTTCACTTCTTTCCAATGCTCTAAGGAGACCAAGAAATGAGAGGTTTCAACGTAATCATGAGCACGAATATTCAATTTTCTGAATGGTTCGATCTTCATGGAATCCACTCGTTCCTTGAAAGATTTGAAAACATGTCTTCTATCCGATTCCGTAGTCTTGTAGTTTCCCGCCATTTGACTGTGGAGGCTCAAACGATTTTTAGAGTGCATTTTCAGGCATCTCATCTCAAAAGGTTGGTGCACAGATGTTTTGCGAAGGTTACCAGGTGCATTCCCTTACACCAATAGGACTTTAGACGCAACAACTGTTCCAATATCGGAAGAAATAAGTACCACACCGAAGTATTCGAAAGATTTGATTTCTTCCATCTTACCCGAACCATCCACGTGTATCAATTCACGTGATTATCTACATTTCAGGATACTGGCGGGTTGACATCCATCACGATCTCAAGACATGAACATGCTGCATGACGACGAGCAGACGCCTCTAGTAAAGTCACATACGAAAGCTCAGTCACAGCACAGGCTCTCCAATGGCGTACAAGCGAATAAGGCTGGCTCCAAAATTTCCCATCTGTCGAAAATTGGATTGCAAAGAATCAGCCGTACAACTCAAAAGCTCAAATTATTGCCAGAAGATCCACAACTAGACCCTTCGGACTTGCCTCATAGCGAGGAAGTATTTGAAAGAGATTCTGGGCAAAGTAATGGAGTATACTCACAATTCACGAAGATCAAAGATCGCCCAGCCAGAAAAGATGCTGAGATTTTGGGGAAGCTGCAAAGAGATCTCTTGCCTCGAGTAACAGCTTACTGTACTTGTGGGTCTTACAAAATGAAAGATTTGTTGAGATGGCTAAAAGAAAGAAAAAGAATACATAACACACTGCCGAAGCTATTCGATGAGTGTCTATATACTCCTTTCACTTACAAAGATTGGAGAAGTGACGCTGATGATGACGGAAGAAAACTCATAAGGTTGGCTGATGATGGTGGTGAAATCGAGTTTGGGAAAAAGAATGATGTATTCATTTTTGAGTATGGCGTCGTCATCATGTGGGGTTACACTGTCAAAGAAGAACAAGCTTTTTTGGAGGATCTTGCCAAATTCGAGCTGGAGAAACTCTCTTCAGAGGATATTCAAGTTGAGGAATTCAACTACTACATCACTACGTCCTACCAACCACGGATCTACAATGATTTCATAACTCTTAGAGATGACTCCAATTATATGTTGAAGCTTTCAATTTCTCATGCACTTGCGCAGTCAGTCAAGATATCTTTGTTCGAGGAATTGGTTGATAATACTATTGAAGATACGCAAGATATCCCTCAGCAAATCGCCCATACCGGTAAAGTGGAGATGACTAGAGACGAGACCATGAAATCGATAGGGGAACTTTTCATCTTGAGAATTAATATAAATTTGCATGGTTCCGTTTTGGACTCTCCAGAATTAATGTGGGCGGAGCCGCACTTAGAGCCAATTTATCAGGCTACAAGAGGTTATTTGGAGATTAATCAACGGGTTGAGCTATTAAACCAAAGATTAGAGGTCATTTCTGATTTATTGCAGATGCTCAAGGAGCAGTTGGGGCATTCTCAAGAAGAAAATTTGGAATTTATTGTGGTCGTTCTTGTTTGTATTGAGGTTTTGGTTAGTGTCGTGAATATCGTCATAGATATTCTCACGTACTGACGTCACAGTGACGAGGCGAATTGAAATTGGATTGCGGCGAGTGTCTTACAATATGCAAACAACCTGCATATACGCGAGCAAGCGTATGGCGTGCTCCAAACCGGCGAGCAATCGAAGGGGCGAGTGAGCACTTGCCACAAATTGATATTTGAGCGTCACTGTTCTTCAAGCAATCTATTTGGAAAGGGATACTCTTGAGCAGATCTCATCTTAACTTAATTATGCAAACAGCTTTTGCGTTCAAAGGGTAAACATAAGCCACAACAGTCTGAAAAATAAGCACTCATCAGCATAATGTACAAAACAAACCAACAAGCACCCAACTTGATACGGACGAGCAGGTTTTCGTCTGAATTTATACGGAAACATTTGGATTTCATCAATACACCCTTAAAGTTAGATGTCCACCCAAATGCAAATATCGCCATTTGCGACTGGTCGCCACAAGAGGTGGCGAGTGGGCGCAGGATAGTTCAACTACTTGTGGCGGGTAGGTCACCAACTCATTTCCAAATTGACGTGAGAATTGTGCCACCTAATTCTATTCCTACGAGTGATAAACATCCTCTCATCTCTTGTGTTAGATGGCATGAAAAAGATTCATATGTTGTGACATCGGTGGACATTCTACTTGTGCTCGAAAGTTTAGTGGGTGAACCGTTCTCGAATGAAGAGAAGAGTAGAGTACGCCGAAATTTGCAATTTCTTAAGCCAGCCACGGTTACTCGTGGTGATGGCGGTCGCCTTTTTAACTCGTTGATGTCCATGGAGAATCCAAGACCTCGAAATATCGAAAAAGATTTGAAAGTATTCAAGTGGACAGATCTTTTCGTGGCCATTAACAGAGTGCTTTCTAAATACTCAGCGAACCCTCATTCTTTTGTCAATACATCAAATGCGAATGAGTACGCTGGCGCATCGAAGGTTTGCTACCTAGAGCATCCTCTTACGATGCATCGGTATCCCCTATCGGACCCAACCATCTCATCAATCGAGGGCAGCGGAGCCTGTTGGCGACCAAGTCCTAAATACATCAAGTACACACCCCAACTACCCAACTCATCCCCCAGACTATCGCAGCCTTTGCCTGGGGGATATCCGAAGCTTAGATCAAGCAACTACTGGGAATCGAATCAGCCGAGTTGTCGCAACGCCCGACAATCCATGGAACGAAATTCCTCAACACCCCAGCCACAAGTATGCTGATACAGAACATGATCTAATTGCTATGAGTTATTCCGATTCAGGTTCTTCAATGACCGATTTGTCTCTCAAGAATAAGTCACAGACGCCTCACACTTCTGTGGGAACGTCTATTGAAGGCTCTCTGGGGGCGGTCAGTAGTAATGAATCGGGGAAGAATTTGGATGGAGGTTCGCCCTCTGAGAATTCGGGCACGGAAGGAAAAGACTCAGCAGGAGACGATTCCAAGGCGAGCTCATCTCCTTCACCGCTTCCTGTAGATCTGGGCTATCTTCCAGTCGAAAAGCTTAGTATGGCCAACATGAAGAAACATGACAAGGAATTGGCACTGATGAATCCACCCTCTCGCCATGCTAAGAGGATGACCAAATTAGATTCTTTGCCGGAATCTCTGGAGGATATTTCGGTCCTGAAACTTCATGCTAAGAAGAAAAAGAAACGAGAAGGATCGCAATACAAGCTCCCGAAAATAAGTTCGTCTTTAGACCGCAGCTTTCCATTGCCAAATCCGCGCCAAATTGAGCTTTATTCACAGGAAGACGAAAAGGTCGATTTAGATTCTCGTCCCCTGAGCGCCCAGAATTCGAGTAAAAGCGTGGAGGGAACGGAAAGTTCTACATCGAGTATTTCGGACTCTAATAGCTAATCGAATATTTACAACCATAGTGTCCACGTTACTGTGATTTTAGTGATGGTCCATTACTTCAATGTCTTTCACCACCAACCTTAGCAGGATCTCTGAAATTTTCAGTGCTCTCAATAGTAGCACCCTTGACAGGATCAATAGTGACTATATTTAGGTAGTCAGCAGGAGTTTTTTCGGGGATTGACTGAGACTGTACGACCAAAGTCGATTCTGGTGCCAATGACGGCAAATTGAAATTCCTCTGGAAGGTTTCGAAATTTGGACCTGATTGAAAGAGTATGGTACGTGGTCCAATGACTCGGACGAAATTCTGGCTTCCAGGCACAAGTTTTCGATATGACGTTTTTAAGTTTTTGAATCCCCACCAAATTTTCCAGTAGAAATATTTGAAGTTCATCACGAAGTCACCCCAGCTTTTCACTTGTTTCGCTCTTGGAGGAGGAACTGTGAGCGATTTCACTTGCAAATCGTTTTTCAACGATTGGTTGTACTTCACCACGCAATTTTGCAAATCGTACGGGCCGTTGACTGTGAGACCCACCAAATTGTCTTTCCTCACAGTCAATTCTTCCCCCTCGGCCACATTAACGGTATAAAGGACGCCATTGCCAACAAGACCTAGAATTCCTCTTCCGTTAACGAAGTTATAACCCGCCCTATTCCATCTTAGTAGTCCTGTACTCTCCTTCGAACTCAAGTTGAGTCTTCTGGCCAACTTTCTCGAGATTTTCGCAGGGAGTTTGAACAAATTGACCGTGAGAGACGGTCCTCCGTATATGTGCAAAGCATCTCTTTTTAGAATTGCCCAATCGCTAGCACCATCTAAAGTTATACTTCCGAATGATTTCTCCGTCGTCCTTCGTAAAAGCAGCGGTGTAAGTGACGGAGCCAATGAAGAAACCATTACACTGAAAGGTTCGGTTCCTATGAGTTCTTGGTATCTGGACGTGAATCCTCCATATACAAGGCCCTTCAACGGGTTCAAAATCCGAGATGTGATAGCAATCAGTTGTGGATTTCCCTGAACGGTTAATAACGTATTCCGTCTGACAAAAACTGGTACAGAAGGTGGAACTCCAATGTTCATGGCAGAAGGTGGAGATCCGATTGCCTCTAGTTGCAAGTTTTCTGGTGTCTTCAAATTGGGCAACTTCTCAATATTCTTCAATGTCTTGGAATTGCTTAGAGAGTTCACTCCGATAGAGATTGGGCCGGTCCCCAAAGGTGCCTGCTTGACATGAAAGTTCCTGGAAAATCTGATCTCCTGAAGGAGTCTATGTGTGCTCATTGTAGGCAAAACGATGCTAATGAAGAAACAAACTCGCGAATTTTCGAAGTGTCCAATAACGTGGAGATCAACATGTTTTCTCGCGCGATTGCTTAGCGATTTCAATCTGGCTAAACTCCACAAGCAATTCTCGAATACAAAAAGAATTGGCAGCTAGAATGACGAACGCGATGTCGTGGAGAGATGCGCTTTGATTCTAAAATTGAGATACCTGAATTGCGACAAAGTCAGACCATGTTAACATTACGGATCAAATCATTTGTAGGTTCACTTCATGCTAGCTTCACGTCATGCTATCATATGAGGTAAGACACGAAAATAACTTCAGCTAGTGCTATAAAATCAGTTATTCACCTCGTAGGTTGCAATACAATTCGATCGATCACGTATGAGATTAGGTGCTACAGTTGTCCTATGGGTGCAAACTAAAACGCTTGCGTCTACTCGGCACTTTGGCTCTATCAGTTCTCAAGGTGGGAATAAAGTAATACAAACTGGGCTCGGTGATGGAGTGCGCATTAGTTACCAATATCAACAATACGAACAACGTTCACTACGCTGAGCTGCGTAATCTGAGAGTACGGAACACTGAACTTTTTAGTTCGTTTTCCTCTTCTCGCTGGTTATGCTATCTTTGATGAACTTCAAAAATCTGTTCCCGTAGTCATGCGCTGGAAGAGCAGATATGGTACTCCTAGTGTGGCTCAACGATCTCCAGAATGTTTCCAATCTCTTCTTCAACGAGTAGTTTGTAAGGCAGTCAATAATCCCCAAGTAGTAAATTTCTGGAAGAGGGACGTTATTCTCGTTGGTGGCCCGGATGCCTCCATCATGACCGTAAAATATGTACTTGGATCTTCCTGGGAAGACATCGCTTGGAAGATCAATTCCTCGATCGATATCTCTAGGATTTGTCTTGAAAACTTCTGCCTTGAGGTTTGACTTTGGATCAAATACTGACAATTTGGTAAGAACAGCAGAATTACCTTTTTTCACGTCATGGACACCGAGCAACAACGAGTAATCCATGACATTGATCTTTTTCAAGAGTTTCACATCAGATTCTAATTGTTCGAGGAACATCTTTTTCTTCCCGGGGCCGAATTTTATTTTATCGCCTCTCTCAAGCCAATTCAAATCTTTGAGTGTTATACTGGAAAGGTCGGTGGTGTCATCATACTTTGTGTATCTTCCCCAAGTGGATCCTTTCAAATCGTACTTCAAATGAACGTCCCTGTGAGGGGGAAACAAATTATTCATCACGATGAAATGAACTTTTTTCATACCGCCATGTAATTTCAATCTATGCAATCCATAAAATTGGCTGATCAACGTATTCGGGTTGGCTTTCACATGTGCGTGATAATCCTTGAGGATTCTTCTTAGTTGCTTGTGCTCGGAATGATGAATGGTTTTTATAATAAATCGGAAGTCCCTGGAATAGTAGAAGAATGAACCACTTTTTCCAGGAGAGCCTAATTCGGACAAAATGTACTTCCCTGTGATGGACATCAAGTAGTCTGCGGGGTCGATGCCGAACAACGACCTCAACTCTCGAAAAACTTCCGGGCAGTAATCTTTAAACTTGAAATCATACTTGGATGAAGGAGTGAGCTCGCTGCCGTCCATGTTGAATGTGAGTTTCTTGGTAACTTTGAAGTCCGCGTCGTTCAACTTCTTCATTACTCCCGCACAGCGTGAAACGGAGACGCGAATACCAGTAAGCATGTTATAGGCCATAACGAAATTGACATGGCCCTCGCTAATTTTGTTTCCCATAATAACTTGGTCATCATCAGCATCCCTTCTGCGTTGATTACTCTTCCTGATAATGGTTTGTCTCATCCTGTTAAGCTCGGATGAAGTCGCTTCCGTGAATGAGTTCTTACGTAGGTGGTGAAGGTCGATGCTGGAAGAGGCGCGATCTTTGATGGCATAGCCCCACTTCGGAAGATTCTTCAGAGTCTGGGATCGGATATGCTTCGGGCGACCCGGATCAGTATTTGGCCTGGCCGCACGGTAGTCTGTCGACGTCCTACCCAAGGGAGGAGAGGTATGTCTCCTAAATTCGGTCAAAGGCACTGATTCCTCGACGTCCGTTGGGCTCTTTCCGTTCGGCACTTCTGCGATTTTCGGTTCAGCACACTCTTCTGGGAGAGCCGTATTCCCATCCGCATTGCGAGGATCTGAGTTTGCCTCTGTATCAATATGGCGATTGGACTCAGTCTCGGTGGCGCCATCCAGCTCACATTCTTTGACTTTCAAATATGTCAAAGTGTGTGCTGATTCGTTATTGGTCATCTCTTCATGCACCGAGCTCGGTGATGTGTCTCGACTGGCAGTTTCAGATGCATCTGAGTTTGTACCCTTAAGAGAACGCGATGTTGGCGTTAGTGGGCCCTCTGCGGTAGGCTGCTTATGGATCAAAGCCGGGGTGGGAAGGGCTAATCCAGATGCTTTGCTGGAATGCATCATCTCGTCATTCGAAAGCAGCTTCAACAGTATCATGGGGGTCGAAATGAAGAATAGATAAGACGAAGTGGTAAAAGTGAACAGCCACCGTTAGGCGATACTGTTGTGGATGGAAAGAGCGATTAAGAGCCTCTTCCGGGTATGCTCTTGGCCAGACTGGTAGAGAAGTGAAAACCGACGGGGGAACTCGGGTGGAAGAATGAGCCGAATGTCGTTAGACGCTTCCCCTTGAACACGATGATCAGTTCCACTTGTGTGCAGTCTCGGTGGAACGGCCGAACCGCCAACAAGGATAAGCCGTCAGGGTGTGTTTGGTCGATTTGAGTGACTACAGGTGCTCTCGTGCTCATTCCACGTTTTCCGAATCCCCAGGTGTGTTCGACACCGGCTGCCTTGAAAATCTGCGCCCTGCACATGATAATGGATATGCCAGAGCAATTAGCTGCGAAAACTGGTATAAAGCGACGGTAATGCGGAACAGAGAGAGGCAATGAAGTACGTAAGTGTGACATTATTCATGGCGGTTTCCGCCAATTGTCAATCTCTATCAGCTCCCTTGCCAGCTCGCTCTTGCCAAAAAGTCACACGAGTCAAGACTATCCAGGATATCGAGAACAACCACCTTGAGGGAGGACAGAACGCACTTTTTTGGGTCGAAGAGGAAGAGACATTCCTCTCGCCGTGGAGAAAAGATCAGTGGCGAGTGAAAAGCAAAGTTGAGGACTTCGTTCAACGTCTGGTGCTGCTTCGTTCGCGGCTCAAGGGAAAGTCGCACGCGAAGTGGGTTGAGTTCAAGTTTACCGATGTCCGAGAAGAAGAGAATGCTGAGATGGAACCAGTTTCATTTTGCCACGACGAGACATACGGCCACGGCGGCTCAGTCATGATGCAGGGAGTCGTTTCCGAGACGAAATCGCTTGAAGGAACCATCGGGGTGCTGTTCGATATTTACACGGTAGCGTTGCTGCTCACTGCTAAGACGTCTTTGGAGACTGGAGTCTCCAAGCTGATAGCTTTGGCATGCCCAGTTGAGCACGGCGAGATTGTTCAGCTTTTCTTACGCCACACACGCTACTTGCACTACACACCACAATACCGATTGAGAGCAATAGAAAATGGAAAGTTCACGAAAGGAGGTGACTTTGAGGTGCGGCCGCAAGAGGAGCGAATAGTGGCTGGTGGCATTGGTGAATGGATGTGCGTCAGCAGCCGCTTGGCGCCACTCCAGTGCGGGCCAGCCGTGCGAAAGATTGTGCAGAATAATTAAAAAGACCCCAGCTGTGGCGCAGCATCTACGGATCAGATACCGTGAATGTGGCACTTCTTTGGAACACCGATGCAGGTCTACGAGTGCCGCTTGCCGACGTGTCACTCTACAAGGCTCCAAACACAAGTTCGATCGAGACCCCTTTTGGGCAACGATCGAAGAGCTAATTCATACAGCTTCTGATTGCCTCTTACCAACAGTGAGTCTCCGAGGGGAAGTTTTCGGACGCGAAAAAGAACTTGTGGCGAACGGAAACGTGAACCAATGCTTACGCGATTATTTAGTAATTACACATACGAGGTCGCTATCAGGTCGGAAGTTCGGATCGAAGGTGTCTGCAGGATAATCGACCCAAGTGGCCAAACTTCCGTCTGGCAAATATATAGCAGTTTATGCCCAGATAAGATCCGCACCTTTGTTTTGACCTAGAGAACGCCACCCTTTGCTCGTTGGAGCCTTATTTTGCATTATTGAATCACAGATCGTTGACTGGCGTTCAGATATTAAATTTTTCATTGCGATGGGCCTTCTTCGGATATTCAAGCGCCCGGTCAGTGCAGAAGAGGGCATCAAAGAATTGGGTTTTGAGGCCTCAGAATGTTCCCAGGAGTGTGACGGCTGCACGGCGAAGTATCCTTCGAGTCTTTCTTTCCAAGATGACGACAAGGGATCGCTATACGGATCCACCAAACCATTCGGCATGAATATCATCGTTCCGACCAACCGCAATGACTGGGCCCACGACGCAGTTGGAGTATCGCATACACTTGCTCATGCTGTTGATAAGTGGACCTCAGGTGTGGAGTTTCCAGGTCTAGGCGAGTCTACAAGAATAAAAGTGAATGTTAGTTCGCTTTCTACACCCAGTTTCAGCACTAACCCCGAATACGTTGAAGGAAAGAGAGGCGACTTGTTGCTTTTTCCCTTCTTCGTGTGGGTGAGAAATGTTACCATTGAAAATTGTGGCAGCGTTCTCGACAAAGTCGTTCCTGACGTTATCCGCTACAGAGATGAGGGGTTAGCTGAATTCCCAGAGACAACATATCCAGAGTTTCCTGACGTCACCGTTATGCCTGACCTCAGCGCATCATATGTGTTCTTGTGCTCTCATAAGACGAGAGACAAGAGATGTGGAATCACTGCTCCGATCATGAAGAAGGAAATGGACATCCATTTGAGAGAATTGGGACTCATCAGAGACTTCTCCGACACGCGCCCTGGCGGTGTTCATGTTGCTTATGTGAACCACATTGGTGGCCACAAGTACGCTGCCAACGTCATAATCTACTTGAGAAAGTCTGGAAAAAATATCTGGTTGGCAAGATGTCAGCCGCCGAACGCCGTTCCAATCATCGACGAATGTATCGTCAACGATGGAAAGGTATGGCCGGAGAAAGTAAGACAGGTTCAGAAGTACAAGCCCATAGATTGGTAACTTCTTTATTTATTGTCACTGCCCACAAAGGAGCAGCTGTTGTAATAGATCCTTTCAATTTCCTATCTCGTTCTTATAATAAATTCCTTACCCTTGCCACTTCACGCAAGATATTGATGCGTTTTTGCATGTAATCCAAAGCTGATCTCTCCATGTGCTTCGCATCGCTCGACACGATTCTGTCCAATCTAGCAAGTTCTGACTTGAGATAATCGACATTATTTGCCAACACACTCTTCGCAACCTTCTCATAGTAAGGTATCATTAGGATGTCGTCTTTGAAAAAGAGATCTCCTTTCTGAACGAGTGCCCTCTTACCAAACTCGGCAACATCTGACTTTATAGACTCGATCTGAGCGAAAAAGGCTTCAGAAGTCTTCTCCGATAGGCTTCCGAAAGCCTCATCGAGGGCCATGATCCGCCCAACATTTCCGAAAAGTTGACCGTGCGAGTTTCTACCCAATCCTGTGTTGTCATTGACGAAAGCTATCAAAAACTCCAAATTGCGGTCGTCTTTATACTCAATTGAGGCAACTCCCCCATCAGCATGAGTGTGCAGAGGGTCGAAAAGTAGAATTGTGGGCAAAGTTTTTACTTTGTAGTGCTCAACAACTCCCCGCGATTCTGCTTTTCTTTCGTCTGACAAATCCACCGTGGCAAAACGCACCTCTGGGTCGGAGTCATAAATTTCGTTAGCCAATTGATCCCATATGGGCTTCAAATCTTTGCAATACCGACACCACGGAGCAGTGAAAGCCACCATGGTCTTGTGCTCAACTTTGAAAACTTCATTCTCGAAATTCTCGTCATTGAGCGAGAGCACCTTGGAAGGCTCTTTGACTTCCACAAGCTCATTCTGTTTGCGATAATTCTTGAGTCGTATCCCAGAGCTCTGCTGGATAAAGTTGCTAATGGCTTCCGCGTCTCTCAGTCCCTCGTATTCTTTGGGTGTGTCTTTGCCATGGAACATGAGTAGCATCGGGAATCCCGGAATATCGTACTTTTTCGTCATCTTCCGTCCATCTTCATCTCCATTGATCTTCACGATCTGGATTTCTTCAACGTGAGCGTAGGTCTCGGCGAGTTGCTCGATTGTTGGCATTAGCTTCATGCAATGCCTACACCAATCGGCGTAGAAATCCACCAAAGTAAACTTCCCGGAATTGATCACGACATCATTGAAATTCTTGTCTGTCACACGCACAAGTTCTCCTAAGGCTAGTGCCACCCAGAACAAGATACCCACGTACATGCTTGAAATCTGTGATGTACCGATCGCACGAAGTGCATAAACGAATTCAGAAAGCTCGAGATCTGTGATATAACTATCGCACGAAGTGCATATTACGAGATCAGAGCGATATCGTGGCAAGGTCGTGATGACAAATCAGGTCTGAACGAATTTCATTCGAAACGTCAGTATGTCTCTACTCAGTTACCAGGTTTCAAGTAAAGTCAGCGATATTCTGGCCGTCGGGGGCCAATAAGATCTTCGCACTTAGTAAAGTATTGCAACCACCATTGCTAATTGGCGTCTGTGTGGTTTAACTTACTACTATGGAGGGAACTAGGACAAAACCCGGTTCAATGCTCAACTAGTCGCCAGTATCCTCTCTGCTGGGGACGAACGTTGGATACAGATGTAATACGTTGACAATTTTTGGTAATATAATATTGGTACAAGATCGTTCAAATTGTGGAAAGAGTAGCCCCACTGAGCTGATGGTCAAACGGACTTCCGTGTTAGGCTTGAAGCATCACCTGTGCCGAAACCGGTGCGCACTCATCGTGAAATCAGACCCGAGATTAATACTTCTTCTTCCCCAAAACAGGGAGAGGAATGACTTGGGAGGTGATGTAAGAATTTTGGGATGTAGCAGTACCTGCCCAAGCATTGTACCACGCAATAAATGCGGTGATCACCCCAAAAATCCCTCCAGCCTTCGTGACACTGGCTTTGCCTGTAAACTCGCCGCATGCCAAGAGTATGAAAGTAATGCAAAGGAAGAAGAATAACAGGAAGAAGGCAAGAGTAGACTTTAATGTGACCAACATCAACAAGAAAGTGAAGATGGCCCAGCCTATAAGGAAGAACCCCACAGCGTTCGGCATCTCTGTGCTCTCAGAATAAGCGGTTGCAATACCAAAGGCATCGATGTTGATAGCAGCAAAAGCTAGCCAAAAAGCTCCGAACAGTGTTAAAGCAGTAGCACCAAAGGTATTTCCAAGGAATAGCTCCCACACCCCGGTGCAAAACTGGACAAAGCCACCATAGAAACACGCAAGGCCGATTACAATATTGGACACTTCAATTCCCATGGCTCCGGCGTTGACAAGGGACAACACAAATGTACTCATAGCGAATGCACTCAATCCCAAAGCAGCGGGGTTACCATATTTCTGCTCTTCGATAGGCACCGGGTCCGGGTTCAATGTACCTCCGAAAGCTCTCATCAACTCGTGAGTTAAGTATCTCTTTCCTCCGAGAACAACATATTCGCCAGATTCTCCACTGTAAGTAACTTGTCCAATGGGTACCTCTGTCAGAGAAGGTTGAGTGGCACTCGACTTGATGGACTCGTTATCCATGGATGTCCGTACTCCGACCATTTTTTCCTATTTCGCCAGGTAATTTATTTAGCAGCTTCGATCAAAGCCGCGGCGAGAGATAAAAATATACTTTTTGTGGACTGGCTCGAAGGATGGTCACTTAAAGCTTCAAAAGCAATACTGCGGAGATATCTGCCCAGAAGTATGACATTCGTATGCCCCCACTTCACCGGTAGGCATTAACTGTGTGCAGGCGCGGTATGAGGTGGGGCCAAGCGGGGATATGGTCCGATCGTCGGTCGATGATGGTGCTTTGTTATGCGGCATTTAAGATTCTCCGTCCATCATTCGAGCCTTCTCCGCAGTACAGTAGTTACTCGAGCAAGAGCGAAGTGCGCCACTTGTCTCGGACGTTTACCTGTACAAACGGTCATTTTCGCTCTCGGAGAAATATTCGTCGGAGCCGTTCACTGAGAAGAAATGATATCCACGCAGTTTCGCCATTTGACTGCATTTCGAGCATACTCGCAGTTTTCGCTCACGTTCTTCACGAAGGATACGTGCCAATTATGCAAGAATGCTAGTGTGATATTGAGTAAGACATTAGAGCACGATGATTTCAAGAACATAAAAGTCGACGTGGTGGACATTATGAAGCCCGGGAATGAGAGTGCATTCGACAAGTACTGCTACGATGTTCCAGTGTTGCACGTTGACAGGCCCAATCGGAGCAAGCCCGTTAAGTTCATGCACTATTTCGATGAGCAGAAACTCGCGGAAGAGTTCAGAAGTGAAGAATGAGAAACGCTTGACTTGTAAATAAACAGCCATCTTTGTAACCTTGAGCTTGTGACATTGTAGTGGAGACCCTTGTGACATTCGATGGTATCACCTGATCTCGGAAGTGCGTTGCCCTTGTTAATTTGCTTACACACTCGAAACCGCAATCTGTTGCTTCGAAAACTCATACTCCAGAGCTGCCGATCACAGTCATTATGCTTACCGAAAGCTGTGGGATCTACACTGTGCAGCTGATCAGGCCCCCAATCTCCGAGATTTGTACCTTTTCATTGAACTCCGTTCTCAGCACTGGGGAAATCTGTGAGCCTTCGTATTTTCTGTCGTAGAGTCAGTGTAGGTTTGACTTCTAAAATCGCCTTGTTCGGATTGCAAATCTGGCTCGCCGCACTGATAGTCAGACCCATGCGTGGAACAGTGTTGACCTTGCACTTCTTCGGGGTATCGCTAGGCAGGATCAGCAACCTAATTTCTATTAAGTCCAGAAGCATATAACTTGGATGTGTTGGTGGAATTGAGCATAGGGGACGGCTAGGGTTCCAGAAACTTTACCACGCACTAGAGTGTAGTGGATGGTCAATGGAGTCTGACATTGGAATTGACTTCCTCAATCCTTGCAGGTTGATTGGAGTCCTTAGAGAGTTTGCACTGGTGGTGAGAACCTAATATTAATCAGAGCGGGAAATGGTTCACAAATGAGATTAGGTTACAATCCAGAGAGAGTTTAGGAAATTTTCGAACTTTTTCCGAATGCCTGCGAAATGAATATCGCATAAAACGTCATTAAAAATCGGAGGAAAAAGCTACCAAACTTAAAGCAAGACATCATGATGAGACATTCCGAGAAGTGTCATGATTGTGGAATATAATGTAGAAGCGGCGTTTTCAGGTGTGCGAGCCATACAAGAAGTACTGGCGACAGGTGAGAACGCCTAATAGCGACTTCTGCAGACCTCCGACCACAATTCGCAGTTATACACAAGTTCATTGGGTAGTCATGACGACAAAGATCTAATTTACGTTAAAGTCTATATTGACAGCATCGTTTAGAATTTAGGCTCTACCTCGGTTCGACATGGAAGCATGTGCAGAATCCGGGGTACAACTTCGCAGCTCCTCATCACTTACCATGGCCCGCCAGAAAACAGCTTTGATCACGGGAGCCTCGTCGGGAATTGGCTATGCAACAGCCGCAGAATTCGCCAAAAGGGGATACAAGACATTCGCTTGCGCCAGACGGCTCGAGCCAATGCAGCCCCTCAAGAGATTGGGTGTCACGGTGTTCTCGTGTGATGTTTCGCTGATTGAGAGCGTTCGCGAGGCCAAGGCGTTCCTCACCAAGGAAACCGATGGGTACCTTGATGTTTTGTTTAACAATGCCGGCCAATCGTGCACGTTTCCCGCTGTTGATGTGACGGACGAAGACTTCAAGCAGTGCTTTGAGGTGAATGTGTTTGGCCCAATTCGCTTGACTCGCGAGTTGGCGCCATTGCTTATTAATGCGAAGGGTACGGTGGGCTTCACAGGCTCCGTTAGTGGACTCATTCCATTCCCCTTCTCGAGTATCTACTCGTCCACCAAGGCTGCCATTCATCAGTACGCGGCGACCCTTAGAATTGAGATGAAGCCCTTTGGTGTGAAGGTGCTCAATGTTATCACAGGAGGTGTCAAGACTAACATTGCTGACACAAGAGACTTGCCCCAGGATTCGCTTTTTAGAGTTCCAGGAATCGAGGAAGCACTCATCGAGAGAAAGCAGATGGCAGCGCGCAACAACCCGATGCTGGCGGAGAAATATGCTAAAAAGGTAGCGGACGACTTCGAAAAGCTGACTATAGAGGGGAGGCTCAATGTCTACCGGGGCCACATGGCTTCATTTTTGGGCTTTTTGTTGTTGTGGTGCCCTAGATTCGTTGTGGAGAGGCAGCTCGTGCGTAAGTTCCGCTTGCAGACAGTGTACCAGAAGATCACTGAAAAGTATGCCAAACAGAAGCTTGAGTGAACCGCCTCTGCCTAGATATGACAAGTTTTTGATCGATAGAAACTTGAAGTGCAGGGTTCACGGTTCAAGATTTTTAGATTGCTTATAATATTTCAAATTGTTACAATATTCTCAAATTGCATATAACTTGTATTCAAAACGAAGAGAAGCATCGAAACTACTTCGAGCCAACTGGATTTGGATATCTTTTAATTCATCTAGCTTTTCGTAACATAACTTTTCCTCCGTCGAAACCAACAACCAAATGGCCTCTTCCCGTGCCTGCCAGAGTCACCCGTATCGAGAGTCGTTCATACAGCAGCGACGTCCTGTGGAAGACCAGTGATGATGCTGTTCTTCACTGCCTCCACACACAACATGGCTCGCGCTGCGTCCAAGCCAGAACACTTGACCTCCGTCTCGGCACCTGTTATCAAGTTGATAAAGTGCTCCAACTGAAGGTCGAAGGGATGAGGCTTCTCGCGCGAACGACCAAAATTGGCTTGTTTGACGTCCCACAGCGGCGGCGGGGTGACCATGGAGTCAGCCGCGACGCAGTCCTCATCAGCCGCGAGGCAGTCCTCGTCGGCCTCCTCATGGGCCATCTTGAGCTTGTCAGCCTCCACCTCGTGCCACCACGAGCGCTCCTCCGCTGGGAGACTATTCTGGTGATAGAGAGTGAGATCCGGCACCGAGAGTGTGCCATCGCTGCCAAAAATGCGGTAAAAACCGCTCATCAAGTCATTCTGCGGAATCAAGGGATTCTCGCCGGTGCCTGCTTCGAAACTGAATGGCGAAGTCACATTGTCGGCGCACAAAAACGTCCCGCAGCAGCCGTTTGCAAAACGGATCGTAAGCACAGCACCCTCGTCCACATGGTTGTCGGGGCCCTCAGGGGCGCGTTGGCGGGGCAAGAGCTCAGCATGAACGCGAGCGATCGGGCCGATGAGGTACTGCAACAAGTCGAGGTCGTGAATCAAGTTGATGAGTAACGCGCCGCCGCCAAGCTCAACGCACCGCCGCCATGCCTTCTCATCGAAGTACGCCTGCTGCTTCCGCAACGCCCAACACCCCTGGATTGCAATCGGCGCGCCGATCTTGCTCATGTGCTTTTTGGTGGCCACAATGTACGGATTGAAGCGGCGGTGATGCCCCACCAAGAGGTGAACGTCCCGCGCTTCACAGAAGGTGAGAAGGTCCAAGCAATCCTCCGCAGTGGCGGCCATGGGCTTTTCCACAAGTAGATGTATGCCTTTGCTGGCCAACTGCTTGCCGAGTGCTGCATGAGTACTGTTCGGTGTGGCGATGATGGCCGCATCAGGGTATACTACGAGTCGCTTCTCGCAATATGCTATCATGTCATCGACAGTATTGAAGTGGAGTGCGCCGCACTTGTGTGCCACGCCGGGCCCTTTTGCAGAGCGGTCTACCACTGCGAATATCTCGCAGTCTGAGCGCTTGACGATGTGCTCAACATGGCGAGGTCCAATGAGCCCTGCGCCAACGACGACAAAGCGGAAAGGCATGAAATCGGCTACCAGTCGACGTCAAGCTGAACTGAGTGGCGTGATAGAAATCCCCCCTGTGTAGCTGTCGGATGATCGCTGTTGGAGTGCTGATCGAGGTGGTTGTTATGATCAGTTGGAGCTGCTCGGTAAGATAAGCAGAACTGAGGGGCTATGAAGGATGCTTGCTTAGGTAACTAAGCCTTATGCGGTCTTTCGAAAAGGAAGTGAGGCGCGTGTGAATTAAGGAGGGAACGTTATCGCAGTGGTCACACGTGGTGGTGATCCGTATCGGGCGTGTGCACACGATGTGGTTATCGACAGAACGATAAGCTTTTCTGCAGGAACAATGCTGACCAAGTAGAGTGCATGGGCGAGAAGTGCATTATCAGGCACGCATTCTCGACTCTGAGCATTGAAGGTATTAACTGGACTTGATCTTCCCGAGTGTTGATGGCGTAGTGTACTTTGTCGCAACCTGAATGCGCTTAGATCTTGGCCCGGATCATCTTCTCCTGAAACACCTCGTCACACAAGTGATCCACAACTCCCCACCCGTAGCCGTTGGGAAACCTTCTTCTCACCACAATGTTGTTGTGTGCGTCTGGTGGTAAACACACCAAGACCTTGCGCCAGCTCAACTCGCGGGCATGGTACTTTCGAGCGATTCTCACCTGCTTGTCCATGCGCCAGTCGTGGAAGTGAAACAACTTTTTGATGCCCCCTGTGCGCTTCTCTTCTTTGGGGATGTTACTGAAATGGTAGTACTTGTCGTGGAAGATGACCAGCTTGCGTGTGTCTGGCTCTGTAATGTACTCTTGCGACGGAATCGGACATATCAATGCAGTGATGGCCGACTCGACCGCAGAGGCCTTTGGTGGAATACTCAACTCTCCAGACTCATCCTCCACCAGTTCAGACGCCAACTCATTCTCCTCTTCATTGTATTCGTGGGAGTCGCTGCTTTTGGCGCTGATCTTGGCGTAGCGCCTCACTTTGTTGGTGACCCGCTTGGACTTGCGCGGCCTGTCGTCGTTATCCAAGTTAAGACTATGGGCCAAAAAGCTCGAGAACTTCTCTATGGCGTTGGAGGCTGTGTCCTCCGGAATTTGCCCCACGTCGTGTCCACTGGCGTTAGTTTCGGTAGATACCGTCGGATGTACATGTTCTTCGGGATCATTCTTGTCCTTGATCGCTTTGACATCACCCAATGCTTCCCAATCTAAGTACAAAAGCGCACCAGTACGAAGCGGGACAATTCCATCGTTGATGGCGTTGGCATAAACCACACGCTGGTCAAACAGCTTGAGGAGCGACTGAACAGGCTCATCAGGCAACGTTTCCAAAAGAGGACGGAAGGAGTCGAGTTTCAGATTGTCGCTTCGCCGTCCCATGTTGGGCAACTTCTTCAGGAGGGTTAAGTCGCGGCCCGTCTTGCCCAATGTTCCCAAGTCGAGAAACCACGAGATCAACAAGCTCATTTCCAGAAGAACGCCGAGCATGGGACTCGCCAAACAAACAAAGTTCTTCAAATGGATGCCCTCCCGCTCAAAGTAGTCCAAACCTTTCACCGAGAGAATGTGCTTAAGCGCGTATAGCTGAACGGGCCCTCCAAGAGAATGCCCGACAAATGACATGGAGCCAATCTTGTAACCTTTCTTTTTGAACTCTTCAATGAATGTTGTGATATACGTGGAAACGTTCACCCCAAGCCGATGGATGCCTTTCTCGGTGCGGCCCCGGTTGTCCCGGAAGCCCTCCACAACTATATTAGCCCCTTCTATGTCCGAGAGCATGTCCCTTAGATAAAGCATGTCGGCCGTCAAGTTGGAGAAGATGCCGTGCGTTGCTATCACCAAGTGGACCGGCTTGTCGGGATACCTCGGAGTAGAATTCCAGATTTCCTCGGTTGTTTTGCGCTCCACCTTGAGCAGATCCCGTTTGATCACGCCCCACGTGTCATCCCAGTCATCCGGCGGCGTGAAAGAGAAGTCGCCCTTGGTGATTGACGTCAATGTGGACCTGTTTATACGGCGCATTCTCATTAGGTCGTCTCCCACCATGAGCACGAACGCAACCGACGCTCTCCGATTAAGAACTATCTGGGATACAATGTCACAAGTCCACTCATACGTGGACGAGCCGTCGGCGTTTTCCTCGACAAGACTGTTCTCGTTCAAGTATAGCTTGACGTTGAACGTCTGGCCGGGCTTGATGGAGTTGCGGAATAAAACCTCCCGATTCAGCTGTGGGTTCTCTGGCACGAATTTCTTGCGGTAGTTGTACCCGTGTGGCACCACATGGCAGTAAAGGATGAATGGGCCATTGAGCAAATGTATTGCTCGGAGGCCGGTCAGTTCCATGTTCTTGACACGGATATAAAACTCCGTACGGAGCGGGTCATCGTTGGTGAAGCGGAAACGGTATCGGCATACGTCACCAAGCTTTAGCGACTGCTTGTCTTTGTACCAAAGAATGTCCGCCATCGGTGTAGCTTCCCCAGATTTCGGCAACATGTGAAGTCGCGCGTAGGAAAGTTGCGAAAAGTTGCGACCGAGCCAAGCCACCGGTTAAATGCCGCCTACGCTTTGCGATGAGAAAGAAGAAAATGGGCCAAAACGTTCCAGACCGAGGTATAGAGGTGCATTGGAAGCCGGTGGAAGCGTGAAGGAACGTTCGGATGCATAGCGGCCAAAGTCGTTTGCTTCCGCCCACTACGAGCCGCATGAATAAGTATACATCTACTACCAACGCCATCGAGCTTCTTTGCAGCATGGACACTTCCTTATTCCACCCACTTAAAGTAATGACGAGTTGGATACAATCGTTGAGGATCAGGGACTGAACAACAGAGCCGAGTCCAATGTTGCATACCTTTGCATCCTGGAAGGTTGGGGCCAAATATCCGTGACTTTTGCCTCCATGTGGGTTTGAGTCAGTCCGGCATGCTGCTTGAGTTGACAGTACATCCGAAGATGGGCTCAAGGTGACGGGACGACGGCCTGCATACACGCGAGATATGGGGTAGGCGGATAAACGAGACTCCGACGGAGGTCAAACTACAAATGGGGCCGAAACTCACTCCTCCCTCGGACCTCGACATGAGTGCAACTCCGACAGCAGCACTTCATGCGCTCAGCGATGAAAGCCACCAAAACCTACCCAAGTTGCATGCGCTAATGGCGCTCATGGCCCAAAAGCTTCCAGAAGAGCCATCTCGAGTCCACAGCATCGTGATTGTCGGGCTACGAGGAGTGGGAAAGTCGACACTTGCTCTCATGGCGCTGGCAGCTTTGGGTTTCCAGTACTTGGATGTCGAAAAGTGCGTCAGTGAAGTGACAGGGATGCCTGAAGCTCTCTACTTGCAGAAGGTCACTGTGGAGCAGTACCAGCAGCTTCAGTACGAGCTCATCACCTCCAAGGTCAAAAGCAACAATGGCAAAAGTCAGATCATTGTCATGCCGCTGACGACTGTCAGTTCGCTGAGCCTACTCGAATACTTGAGGAACGATCAGTTCAACTACATTATCAATATCGAGTGCGAGGAGGAGCGAGTTCTCAAATATTTGAGCTTAAGCGAGACGCCGGAGAATTTCCTGCTTGTACGCAGCCGCTTCAAAACCTTCCAAAGCATTGCTACCCACGATTTCTTCAATTGCTTCTCCGAGAGTTCGCAGTCAAGCCGCACATTGATTTCTGTGGGCGACTCGAACATCGAAACTGACACGAGCTTTTTTGTGTTGAAGCCGGTAGAGCGTGATTTTATCCGCTTCGTCACCTTTCTAATCCGTGGACCTGATGCGGGCAGTGCATCCGTGGGAAACTTGCATCTCAGGTCGAATTTTTTCAAGCACTTCACGAATTGTCTTCCGATAACTTTTCCTCAGACGGTGGACATCAAGGAGCTTTCGTTCGTGGGTATCGATTGCATCGAACTTAAGGTTGACATCGTGAGATTGATACGAGAACAATTGGTTTCATCGGAATTTCGCCTTGATGAGATTGTATCAACGATGCGAAGACTCACAAACAGTTCTGTGCCTTTCATAATGTCCATTGACAGCTCTCTTAAAGACTTGGCCCGTCTTGCTGAAGAGGAGTCGCCTTCGTCAGAAGCTATGCGCGAGAACTTAAAAACCTTCTATATAACCATGTTGGGATCTGCCATCCGCTTAGGGTCGGAGTACCTCTCCGTTGATTTGGCATTGGGCTCCAATGATCCCTACAATTTTTTCATCGACAAGAATACAACTAGAAGTTCCATCCTAAAGCTTTTGGCGGAATTGGTGGCGAACAGAGGAAGCACAGAGATAATTGGAACATATCATTCCGACAAGGTGGATTTCTGGGAGAATGATGCGTATTCAGTTCTTGAGCTCGCCCACTCCCTAAGTATTGAAACGGTGAGACTTTCGTCACACGCAGAATATGTCAGTGACAACTTTCGTATTGTCAATTTCCGCCGCAAAATTATGTACATTGAGAAGTTCAAAGATATGAACGTTTGTGCTTACAATACTGGTGCATTGGGCAAGTTGTCCAAAGTATTCAATCAGCACTTGACCCCGGTGGGGACTAAAGATGACGACTTCGTGTTTTCTCCCTTTTCCTTACAGCGAGCGTTGTTTTCTTCATGCGTTCTTCCTAAACTACAGTTCCATATCATGGGTCTGAACGTTTCGAAATCAGCTTCACCTTTGATACACGAGGCTGCCTACAAAGCTATGGGGTTAGAGTACAAATTCACTCTGTTTGAATGTGGCAGCTTGATGCCTGAGCTTTCAAGTTTGGTCAAACTGCCGAATTTCGGGGGAACGGCCATTATTATGCCCTTCAAGTTGGAGGCTTTGAAGTACGTTGATACCATGTCAAACCACGTGAAGGTGATCGGGGCATTGAATACCATCGTTGCCAATCGAGACATGAATCAGCCAAACAAGGTTATCAGCATACGTGGAGAAAACACCGATTGGCTCGGAGTTCGAATCACTTTACAAGACAGCACGTCTCCGATCAACGCCGTTAGCATGAACAAATGCGCTTTGGTTATTGGAGCGGGCGGCATGGCCCGCTCTGCCATTTACGCTTTGATCCAGCTCGGATATCAGCATATCCTCCTTTACAATCGTACTCAGTCCAGAGCTGAAGCTCTCGCAGGCTACTATAATGCCTTGTCGCCAATGCTTCCTTCGAAGGCGCTCACTACTGGGGAGCCCTGTGATAGCAAGAGAGACCTAAAGTATTTCCAAGTGATTGTCCTTCTGCACGAGCAGTTCACGCTGGGATCACTTCCTCCATCGGTGCCTTCGCCTCCTACGAGCATTGTGTCTTGCGTGCCCAGTTCAGACCCTGTCACGGGAGAACTAACAAGGATAAGCATCGAGCGCAAATGGTTTGCAAGCCCGTCCGGTGGTGTTGTGTTGGAGACCGGTTACGATCCGTTGATGAGCAGCATCATGAAGCGGGCATTGGAGTTCAAGCATAGGGGCTGGACTGCGGTGAATGGGCTCAACTGGCTTTTGGCGCAGGCAATTGCACAGTTTGAAATGTTTACGGGCAAGCAGGCGCCAGTTGCACTCATGAAGAGTATTGTGGACGGGCTCTATGCGCAACGGATGTCAACCGCATAAATAGAACGAAAGGTTGGAGGAATGATAAATACAATGAATGACGCTAAGTATCGAAGAATTAGTAGAATCATTTAGTTCTCATTCTCTTTCTCGAAGTATACATTATTGAACTCTCTTAAGATTTTGATCTATTGTATTTCTCGAAGTATACATTACTGAACTTTATTCACGCAACATCAATGTTCGTCCGTTTTTCCGTAGAGTATTGTCAATGTCCTTTACACATTCATTAGAGCTAAACCTTATACAAATTTTCCACGATGTAGGTGGGGTTCTGGCCCGCCTTGTATTCGTCCCATCCTCTCTCGGCTTCTGCAAATGCATCGTATCCGAACAAGAAATCTCTGAATGTGGGGTCCGCCCACCTATTTGGGCAGCCCAAGCGAGGCGAAGGCAAGGACAACTCTGCATCTCTTGCTTCCTGCTCCTCCCCATCATGCAAATGAAATATGTCACGGCAGTTTGTAGATCCCTGAACCACCTGGGTCGATCTCCACTTTCTCAAGTTCTCCGTTATCTTCAAGACGTCGTGAATTTGAGACTTGTCTTCGATACGGGCGAGCAAGCCGGAAAGAACTGCGGCATCTTCCAAAGCCTGCGATGCTCCCGAGGCTAAGTATGGAAGGGTTGCGTGAGAGGCATCGCCCAAGATAATCACGTTGCCCGTGTAGTGGGTCCAGGTGCTCAACTCCCTCGAGTTTTGCAACTTCCACTTCTTTGTCTCGTGAATGAGATCGAAAAGCTTTAACAAGTTGGGGTCCCAATCCTTGAAGATCTGCTTCAATTCCTCCTTAGACGAGTCCTGGAGGTAGACGCCTTCGCCTAATGTGTCTGGACATAAAACCACAATGTTGATGGTCTCTCCGCTTTGCAACAAGTAGATGACAATGTGGCAGTCAGGGCCCCACCAGAAGTTGATATTTGCATCTTGGAAGAGAGCACTCAACTCTGGGTCATCCTGGATCTTCTTCTTGTCCACCAAGGCCCTGAACGCCATGTCCCCAGTGGTGTAGGGAGGGTCTTCTCTGTTCAAGATGGCCGACCTCAATTTGGACTTGATACCGTCGTATCCCACCACAACGTCTCCCTTGTATACATCTCCGTTGTCGCATGTGACGCTAGAATTTTCAAAGTCCACGTTATCCACTCTGCAGCCCAATCTGAAATCGACACCAACCTCGGCAGCTCTTTCGACTAATGCTGAGTGATAGTCAGCCCTGTGAATATGCAAATAGTCCGACTGGTATTGCTCCTGAGTAGCAGGCACCAAATTCTGCTCCGACAATTTCTTGCCGTCTTTCCATCTGAATACTCTGACGTTATCGGGAATCATAGACGTTTTTCTCACTCTATCGTATGCACCTATGGTGTGGAGAATTCTCACCGAAGGTGGAGGCACCTGGATTCCGGCTCCGACTTCACCCAATTGGGCAGCCTGCTCTAAGAGCGTAACTTTGTGGCCTGCGAGTTGCAATGCAATAGATGCTGTGACACCTCCGAGACCACCTCCAACGATCACAACGTCGAGAGGTAACTTGGTTTTCGGGATGCTGGACTTGGAGCCTTGGTATACCATTTTTGAAATGCGAAGCAACTTAGTGGATCTTCGCTTTATCGATTCAGCATCCTTATATAACTACGGCGAATCTGCGTGGAAAATCGTTTTGCCGTGGGTGGGGATAAGCGAATTTCCGGAGTGTGGGGTACATCGCGTTACGAGCGCGCAACACCATTGATTTATGTCAAGCGAACAAACATTATTGGTGGAAACTTAGGGGAACATGAGTTTACGAACCGAGTGGCATAATGACAGACATGTAGATTATTTTCTACGTACTTAACTCATCTCATGAGGTGGAATATACTTAGTTTTCCTGGAACACTTCCTTCAAGAACGCCTCCTCTTCGGCGGTGTGCATCGACTTGGAACCGGCGGCAACGGAAGCACTTGGGTCTCTGCCCGCGTAGCGCAAAGTGAAGTCCTTGTAGTTGTCGGTCTCGGCCAAGGTGGTGGCGATACGTGGGGCCACAAACGAGTAGGAACCCATGTTCAAGGGTTCTTCCTGACACCAGACCAAGTCCTCAACAGCGGGGTAGGAGTTCAAGGTTTCAAGAATCTGGGCAAAGGGGAATGGATGCAACTGCTCGATTCTGATGATCGCGGTGCTCTTGTCCTCGAGAGTAGCACGCTTCTTGAACAAGGCGGTGTAGACTTGACCGGAACAGAATACAATGCGAGTGATGCCATCCTTGTTGTGGATCAGCTTGCCCAACTCGCGGTCGTCGATGATCCACTCAAAGTGGGAGTTGCCGGTGAACTCAGACAATTCGGAACGAGCCAATGGGTGTCTCAACAACTGCTTGGAGAAAAAGTTGACCAAAGGCTTTCTGAATTGACGGTGCATCTGGCGGCGCAACAAATGGAACAAGTTGGCGGGAGTAGTAGGGTACGCGACTTGCATGTTGCAGTCCTGGTGCTGACGTTCAAGCTTCTCAGGGGATGGGAAGAAACGAGGGTCTTCGTTGCACATCTGGAGGTATCTCTCGATTCTACCAGAAGAGTGCTCGGGACCTTGGCCATCGTAGCCGTGAGGCAAGGACAAAACAATGCCGGAGCGCTGCTTCCACTTGGACTCGGCAGCGGCAATGAACTGGTCGACAACAACCTGGGCAGTGTTGGCAAAGTCACCGAACTGAGCCTCCCACTGCACCAAAGCGTCAGGGGAGAACAAAGAGTAACCGTACTCAAAGCCCATAACACCGTACTCAGACAAAGACGAGTTGGAGATGTCAAAGGCACCCTGGTCCTCGGACAAGTGCTTCAAGGGGGTGTACACCTGCTCAGAGTGCTGGTCGTGCAACACAGAGTGACGCTGAGAGAAGGTACCTCTCTCCACGTCCTGGCCGGAGATTCTGACGTGGTAGCCCTCCAAAAGGAGCGAGCCGAACGCCAAAGCCTCACCCGTGGCCCAGTCAATACCCTCGCCGCTCTCCACGGACTTCTTTCTAGCATTGAGAATACGCTTCAAGTTTCTGTGCACCTCGAAGCCCTTGGGAGCCTCGGAGATGTCGACACCGATCTTCTTCAAAGTCTCGGCGTCCACGGCGGTGGGGAGGTGGGGCAAAACCTCGGTGGCCAACTCTTTAGGCAGCTTGAAGTCTTCCCATGGGGTGGTGAGCCACTCACGCAGCGTGGGCTGGTACTCCTTGGACTTGGAGAAGGACTCCTCGAGAAGGTTCCACACCCACTTCTTGTGCTCGGCAATGTCCTCCTCGGTGAAGGTGCCCTCATCGAGCAACTGCTTCGTGTAGTACTCGAGCACGGACTTCTTCTCGGCGATCTTCAGGTACATGACCGGCTGAGTGAAAGCCGGCTGGTCGGTCTCGTTGTGGCCGTATTTTCTGTAGCCCACCACGTCGATGATGACATCGGAGTGGAAGGTGGCTCTCCAGTCAGCGGCCAAGTTGAACACAAAGGTGACGGCCTCGATGTCGTCGGCGTTGACGTGGAAGATGGGCGCGTTGATGGACTTGGCGATGTCCGAGGGGTACAATGTGGAGCGCGCGAAACGGGGGTCGGTGGTGAAACCGATCTGGTTGTTGATGATGATGTGAATGGTGCCGCCGGTGGAGTAGGCGGGCAAGTTGGCGAAGCCGAGGGTCTCGTACACCACACCCTGGGCGGCGAACGCCGCGTCACCGTGCAACAAGATGGACATGGCCTTCTTGAACTCGCCAATGTCGTGCTTGTACTGCTGGATGGCGCGGGTCTTGCCCAACACCACACCGTCCTCGGCCTCAAGGTGCGAGGGGTTGGCCACGAGCGAAAGGTTGACGTGCTTGCCGGAGGTGGTGGGTCTGTTGTAGTTCATGCCCAAGTGGTACTTGACGTCACCGGAGCCCTCGTCGAACTCCTTGGAGCCCGTGAACTCGGAGAAGATGGACTCGTTGGGCTTGCGCACAACGTTGGACAACATGTTGAGACGGCCTCTGTGGGGCATGCCGATCACCACGTCCTCGACGCCGTGCTCGACCGAGGTGTCGATCAACGCCTTGAGGCCGGGCACAATGCCCTCGGCGCCCTCGAGGCCGAACCGCTTGTCGTTGGGGAACTTGGTCGCGAGGAACAGCTCGAAGCTGCACGCCCAGATCAAGCGGTCCAAGATCTGGCGCTTCTGGTCGACCGAGTACTGGAACGGCTGCGGGATCTCGATGCGCTCACGCAACCAGTCGCACTGCGCCTTGGAGGGGATGTGAATGTACTCCACGCCGTACGACAGGCAGTACAAGCGCTCGCACGCCGCCACAATCTCGCGGAGCGTGAGCGCCTTGCGGCCCTCCTCGGTGAACCGCGGCAAGATGCCCGGCCCGAGCGAGATCTGCTTGTCCATGTCCGCTTCCGTGAACCCGTAGTGCTCGAGCGTGAGCTCGGCAGGCACCTCCAGGTTCAGCCCGAACGAGATGCCGAGCGGGTCGATGCGCGCCTTCTGGTGGCCACGCACCTGGTACGCTCTCACGAGGAGCTGCACCTTCAAGTGGGTCACCACGTCCTCGCTGTGGGGCTGCCCGCCGGGGATGAACCCGACGCCGGCGCCGCCTGCAGGGGAGGGCACCAAGGTGGGCGGAGCGACGAACGCAGCGGACGGCGCCGCGCCGCCCTCGAGGTTCTTGAAGTAGGCGTTCCACAGCACGTGGACGGACGAGGGGTCGTGTCTCCACGCGTCGTACATCTCCTCGACGTAGTTGGTGTTGGTGGCCTGCAAAAACGAGTCGGAGGCAAAGGTCCGCGAGGCGATTCTGGCTCTGGCCGCACGGCCGAGCAGGGCCCTGGGAATTCTGAGCGCTCTGAGCATTGGTGGGGTGGAGGTGAGCGGACGGTGCGCTTATAGAGGCCGGTACTGCACAGAGGCCCGCTTTTGCGCGGCGCTCATAGGCCAGCCGATCCGACCTCCCCGACCTCCCCGGGACAAGACTGCGAAGAGAAGAAAGGACGAAAAACGAAGAACAAAGCGAAATGTGGAGTTCCGGCCACAATGTTCAACTACAGCAGGGCAGAATAATGGAGAAATCATATGGAATGGAAAGTGACTATACGTAATTGGAGAGACTATATGGAGACTATATGGAGACTATATGGAGAGGGGCACTATGGAGACATTATGGTGAGGGACATGTATAAGGGAGTGGCTACGTGGGTCAATGCTAAGAGTCTGAAGCATGTGACGAAGGAAGTACATGAAGCAAGCATTGGGATGTTCGGACTGCGGAATTGAGTGGTTGCAACTGTTGCTCGGTCACGACCCGGAGGAACTCCGAGGACTCACAGTCACGCCTGTGTGCAGGACACAGCTTCCCCACGCGGGAAATGTTCGGTGGCAACGGCGAGGAATTGCGGTGGCAACGGTGTAGATGTAGGCAGCTGGAAGTTGGGGCAGCGGAGGAGGCGGCAAGCAGCAGCAGAGGCACCGGGCCATGGCGGCCGTGACCGCCCGGGACATCTGGTCACGTGACCCATCAAATGCCGTGCTGCTCTGCAGCTAACGCTCGGACCTGAGCCGCAGCCCGCCGTGCTGCTTCTGGTGATGAGTTAGGTCTCGAAGTCCACCCGCACTCACTCTCTGGAGCCACTTTCCGTGACTTTCGGTGGACTTGTGGTCGTTGTCGGCTAATACATAATACCGACCCTCGCGACATGCAGTCGCTGGAAGTCGGCCGGTCGAGCTTGCAGCCGACAGAAGATCACGAGCGATGAAATCGACCTAAGCCTCTTGCCTTCCGTAACTCCGCCGTGCACACTCAGGAAGTAACTTGCATCGCACAGAGCCAATGAGTGGGCACATTCGGGTACATTCTACATTTCGAGTACATCTCAGGCTAATCGGACTAATGGTGACACGAAAGTCAAACTTGAACTCCTTGAGCCGCTTTATTGTTCACAGTAGCGAATGACCTCTCGCTCATGCACACCTCTTCCTCATTCACTCCTCCTGTTCGTTGTACATCTCTGCAAATACCTCATTTGGTCTGACTATGCACCCACCATATAGATTGCATCTTCGAGCTTCCACTTCAGTCTTCACATGTAATGTAAATCTCGATTTGTCGCCTCTCGTCCGGGATGCTCATAGCTAACGTACTTCTCGATTCGCGTTTGCGCTTCCTCTTTTCACCAGATCACCTACAGTGCCACGACGTGGCGTTCTTGACATCGCCTCTCCATTGCCTAAGGCTATATACATACTAGAGAAAACCCTGCGTCTTTCTCCGGAAAGCGTTGCAGTCGCGCAACCACTGCTTGTAGTTGGCCAAGGTATAGATTCTTTCGCCGTAGTAGTCCGGAACCGGGTTGGAGAACGACTGCGAGGAGGGGTCCACACGGTTGCGCTTGATCCGCAGCAAAAACACCTGGTCCTTCGCTCTGAACTCGGCCAACACCTTCTTGTTCTTCAAGTTGAAGATTTTGGTCCCGATGGTGGGGCCAACCAAGTAGCCCGCAACGCCGCCAAGAATCACCACTCCTCCCAACACCATGAAGGGGTCGATTCCGAAAATGGGCTTCTCCACGTCGATCTCCACGTTGCCCAAGTACGCCATGGTACCAAAAGCTCCCAACAACCCAGTGAAGGACGACGTGATGAGGTTGAAGCGTTTGTTCTCCTTTCTCAACGTGAAAAAGTCCACCCAGTTCATGGGCGCCACCGACGAGTTGAACCTCACCATGCGCTTCAGCAGCTGCGCAAATTTGACGTGCAAACCGATATTTCTTAAGAGCAACATGTTGGAGGTGGAGTGAGCCGATGTCAACGCTAAATGCTCGTGGTCACGTGACCAGATTCCACCCGTGCCCGGTGGACCGCCGAACCCAGAAACTCTGCCATATTATCCTCTCCGTAGCTAACTCTCCGTAGTTACTCTCTGCCTCGTAGTGTTGCCTCGTACTGTTCAGTCGAAGATCGTTTCTACTATATCAGAGGTCGCGGCAGTTGCAATCATTTGACAGACTTGGCCAACACATTCAGAAGTCAGTGGACCCATACACTAATCCTCATCGACCATGCAAATCGACAATTCCAATCGACAATCCTAATCGACAAAAGCAAATAAATACTCCCCTACGCTTCAATACGCTTCGCCGACACGTTGGCTACCACCCATGTCGCAGAATGTCGCGATGTCGCAACGCGAATACATCTTCAACAAGTTCCTCAAAAAAACTTGAAAACACCTTCCAGCGTACCGGTTCGGCAGATCCTTTGGAACAAAACGAAGGAAAACCTCGAGTGTTACGCGTGTCCTTTGGCGTGAAATACAGCATAGATTTCGGAATAACGCTCACATTTCTTCGTCCATCCTTGAGACTTGTTTTTTTTGACTGAAGAACAAGAGCGATTATTCACTTAGACCAGGCGCGGATAGATCTGGGAATTGAAAAATTGGCGCGCCACACCACTGGAAAACTTCTATACAGCTGATCCCGATGAACGGAGCGTCCCACGAGAAAGCCCCTTTCTCCGAAAATGGTTTCGCCAACGGGTCTGTTTCCAAGCCTAAACCAGTGGCCTTCCCCACCACCAAAAAGGAACTCGATGAGATAATTGCGAGGTACCAGCTGTTGCTCCGGCTCACGAAGGAGGCTCAAGAGAAGCACGAGAGCAACGAAAGCGATCTGTACTACCAGGCTCAAGAGGAGGAGTTCATCGACCCTCATGCCGAAGAGAAGAAAACATTGGAGACCGTGCTCGCCCAAGTGAGCGAAACGTACGATGCCTTCATCAAAGAGGAGGACGAAGTTTACAACGACATCATCAACTCGTTGAACGCCGATGTTTCGGGCGATGGCTTGGATGCTTCCTTGCTCGAAAAGCAGCTTGTGGGTTTGCAGTTGTTATCGAGAGATATGGACTTGCCCGAGAAGTTGCAGATGGACTACGACGACGTGTACCAAAAGAACCACACCAAGAGCATATCGAATGCCGAGTACGTGAACCACGTGGTCGATGTTTTCTTCTCCAGCTCCCCCAAAGGCGACTACTTGTCGCGTGCCAAGTCTGTTGGTGTCAAAACTGCGGCCGCAGCCGAGACTACAGACCCGCTTTCTGCGCCTGTGGGCAACTACTACACGGAGCAGATCATCTTGGGGAAGATCGGCAACAGAATCCAGGAGTTGGAGAGTTTGCCTGCCAACATCGGCTCTTACGATTTTGACTCGGAGCAACCGGGAGACCAATTGAAAATCAACGCGCTAATAGAGTTGAAGTCGCTTCAGGTTCTCGCGTT
This sequence comes from Helenozyma rhizophorensis, assembly GCA_030573355.1. NCBI lineage: Eukaryota > Fungi > Ascomycota > Pichiomycetes > Serinales > Metschnikowiaceae > Helenozyma > Helenozyma rhizophorensis. The sequence continues at coordinate 221,561 of JAJMDD010000009.1, forward strand.
TCAGAAACAGCTCAAGAACAACATTGTCCGCAAAATTGCATTAACAGCCCACTACGATCTGCCTGATTTGAACAACAACTTGTTGTCGTTGCAAGGCAGACGCGGTTTGTACATCAGAGAGAAGGTGGAGCAGGCTAACCCCCATCTTTTGGCGCTGCAGTTGGAGGACCAGTTCAACTTGGAGGCAGAAGCCCAAAAGCACAAATTGCACGTGCAGAAGATCGAGCACATTTTGGACAACTCCAAGGCATTGCAAGATGCCAAGTATGCCCGTGTCAACAAGAGAGGTACCTTGGCACGCTTTGTCAATAACTTCCACGCCAGCACGGAGAAGGAGGAGTCTAAGAAGTTGGAGAAGACAGCCAAGCAGCGTTTGCAGGCATTGAAGGCCAACGACGAGGAGGCTTACATCAAGTTGTTGGACCAGACCAAGGACCACAGAATCACTCATTTGTTGAAGCAAACCAACAGTTTCTTGGACTCTTTGGCAAAGGCTGTGAAGGTTCAGCAACAGGAACAGGACGAGGTGCAACCAGAGGAGACCGAGGACACAATCGACGAGTTCCGCGAAAAGATCGATTACTATCAAGTTGCGCATCGCATAAAGGAAGAGGTGAACGTTCAGCCTTCCATCTTGGTTGGCGGGCAGTTGAAGGAATATCAGGTCAAGGGTTTGCAATGGATGGTGTCGTTGTACAATAACAAATTGAACGGTATCTTGGCCGATGAGATGGGTTTGGGTAAGACGATCCAGTCCATTTCCTTGATCACCTACTTAATCGAAAAGAAGCACGAGGACAAGTTTTTGGTCATTGTTCCGTTGTCCACCATTACCAACTGGCAGTTGGAGTTCGAGAAATGGGCGCCATCCGTTAAGGTGATCATCTACAAGGGTTCACCACAGCAGCGTAAGGACATGCAATACGAGATCAGAACCTCAAACTTCCAGGTGATGTTGACGACCTACGAATACATCATCCGTGAAAGACCCTTGTTGGCGCGTTTCCACTACTCCCACATGATTATAGATGAGGGTCACAGAATGAAAAACGCCAATTCGAAGTTGTCTTTGACGTTGAAGCAGTACTACAGGACGAAAAATAGATTGATCTTGACAGGTACACCCTTGCAAAACAACTTGCCGGAATTATGGGCGTTGTTGAACTTCGTGCTTCCGAAAATCTTCAACTCGGTGAAATCTTTTGACGAGTGGTTCAACACTCCTTTCGCCAACACAGGATCACAAGAAAAGATCGAGTTGACCGAAGAAGAGAGTTTGTTGGTCATTAGAAGATTGCACAAGGTGTTGAGACCATTCTTGTTGAGAAGATTGAAGAAGGATGTGGAGAAAGACTTGCCAGACAAGGTCGAAAAGGTGTTGAAGTGCAACTTGTCTGGATTGCAACATGTGTTGTACCAGCAGATGTTGAAGCATAATGCGTTGTTCCTCGGGTCAGAAACCACTGGAACGAACAACAAATCCGGTATCAAAGGTTTGAACAACAAGATCATGCAATTGAGAAAGATTTGCAACCATCCGTTTGTTTTCGACGAGGTCGAGGACGTTTTGAATGCTGGACGCTTGAACAACGAGTTTCTTTGGAGAACTTCCGGTAAGTTTGAATTGTTGGACAGAATCTTGCCTAAGTTTAAGGCAACTGGGCACAAGGTGTTGATTTTCTTCCAAATGACATCTGTGATGAACATTTTCGAAGACTTCTTGCGCGTGAGAAACATGACATACATGAGATTGGATGGTTCGACCAAAGCTGAGGACAGACAAGATATGTTGAAGGGCTTCAACCACCCCGACTCGGACTTCTTCTGCTTCTTATTGTCCACTAGAGCCGGTGGCTTGGGATTGAACTTGCAGAGCGCTGATACAGTCATCATTTTCGACACAGACTGGAATCCCCATCAGGATTTGCAGGCACAAGACAGAGCCCACAGAATCGGACAAAAGAACGAGGTGAGAATCTTGAGATTGATCACTAATGACTCGGTGGAGGAGGTCATCTTGGAGAGAGCGCACCAGAAGTTGGACATCGATGGCAAGGTCATTCAGGCCGGTAAGTTCGATAACAAGTCCACGGCGGAGGAGCAGGAAGAGTTCTTGAAGCGCTTGTTGGATGCCGAGCAAGGAGACCGTGAAAACGAGGAAAACGACTCTCTTGACGACGACGAATTGAACGATATCTTGGCGCGCAGCGAAGAAGAAAAGGAGTTGTTCAACAAGATGGACACGGAAAGAATGATACAGGAGAAGCTACAGGCCCGCCAGGGAGGCTACGTCAACCGTTTGATCACGAAAGACGAGCTTCCGCCAATCTTCACGGAAGACATCTCGCATCACTTCGAGAAGGACACCAAGGAATTGGGCAGAATGAGAGACAAAAAGAGAGTCAAATACGACGACGGCTTGACCGAGGAGCAGTGGTTGATGGCCATGGACGACGACGAGGACACCGTCGAAGACGCCATGCGCAGAAAAGAAGAGAAGCTGGCACGCAGAAAAAGAAAGGGCATGCTGGACAGCGTGGAGCCCGAGGAGTTGCCTGCCAAGCGCAGCAGGAGCGCCAACGGCGACGTTGACGATGAGTACAACGACGGCGCGGTTGACCCATTGGTCGAGCGGGGCGAGAAGGCGTTGAATGAGATCCAGGAGCTCGTTTCGGAGACCGATGGGCACAAGGTGTGCGACATTTTCTTGAAGTTGCCCTCCAAGAAGTTGTACGCCGACTACTACAAGGTGATCAAGAAGCCCACGGCCATCAGCCAGATCCGCAAGCACCTCCACAACGACCGGTTCGACTCCTACGGTGCATTCTTGGACGAGTTGCGCTTGATGTGTGCGAACGCCAAGGTGTACAACGAGGAGGGCTCGTGGGTTTACGAGGACGCCATTGTCATTGAAAACTACGTCAACGACCATCTCGCTGCGGAAGAAGCGGGCTAGATTGATAAGATGCAGACAGCGGGTGAGGGCCAATCAATTCCGCGGCATATCGCCTGACGCCTGGACCTTAGCTATACGCAGGCCGGCGAGATTACGCAGGCCGCTGTGATTACAGATTAATAGGGTGCCCAAGCCTCCTTGGGCTCGGAGCTCAATGCCGTGTGCCCGAACGAAGGGGATAGAAAATGAAGAAAAGAGCCTAAAACGCCGCCGTAATTGGTGGCTCGCATCCCCAAAGTAGAACACGATCGAACGTCCCCATGTGCTTGGAACACTTCCCCTCCAAACCACGCCATTGTACAGGTCCCAGGCCGATTCTATATAAGGCGCCGTTAGGCCCCGCTCAGAATCGCAATTCACCATGTCAGCCGTGGCCATCAAGCAAACCGCATACAAATCGTTCAAGCTCAAGTCGGTGTTTGCCGGCGTGGCAAGTGCTGGAGCAGCAGCATACATGTACCAGCAGTACAACGACAACAAGAATAAGAAGAACAACACCGCAAAGGCACTTTTCGGTGGAGCCACGGGAGGCAAGATTGCGTCTGTTCCCCAGGGGAAGACGTTCGCCGATTACCAGAAAATCTACAACGACATCGCGGACAAGGTGAGAGACGAGGACGACGCCGACGAGGGTGCAGGCAGATACGGCTTGTTGGTGCGTCTTGCGTGGCATGCGTCTGGAACGTACTCGAAAAAGAACAATGCCGGCGGTTCTTACGGCGGAGGCATGATCTACAAGCCCGAGTCGTCGGACCCGGCCAACGCGGGGTTGGAGACCGGCAGAGACTTTTTGGCGGAGTTTCTCGAAAAGTACCCGTGGATCTCGAGAGGCGACTTGTGGACGCTTGGAGGCGTGGTGGCCGTGCAAGAGGCTGGAGGTCCAAAGATCAAGTGGAGACCGGGCCGCAAGAACGACCGCAAAGACATGCCGGAGAACGGGTTCTTGCCCGACGCGACGCAGGGCGCCTCTCACGTGAGAAACGTGTTCTCTAGAATGGGCTTCAACGACCAGGAGACCGTGGCGTTGATTGGTGCGCACTGCTTGGGCCGGTGCCACACGTGGAGATCTGGGTTCGACGGTCCTTGGGGCCCTTCGCCCAACATGTTCACCAACGACTTCTTTGTGCGGTTGTTGCAGGGGTGGCACGTGCGGAAGTGGGACGGCGTCAAGCAGTACGAGGACGACGAGACCAAGTCGTTCATGATGTTGCCCACGGACATTGCGTTGAAGGAGGACGGCGCGTTCTTGAAGTGGACCAAGAAGTACGCGGACGACGAGCAGTTGTTCTTCCGGGACTTCTCCAAGGCGTTCACCAAGTTGCTCGAGAACGGCATTGCGTTCCCCAAGGACGCCAAGTACTGGGAGTTCCAGACGTTGGACGAGCAGGACAACGAGTAGACACAGGCTACTGCATTGTCGATTCTGCGTTAGATTAGATTGATTCTACAGAAAATAAATTGCAGAACACTCACAGTAAGCAAGAGAGGTAGAGTGCGGGCATGCCAGTACAACTAATTGCCAGAAGAGACGCAGAGAGAGGCATAGTCGAGACCAGTGACGCGACTAGAAGTGGTGCTGATATAAAAGAAGTGACGCCGACTGAACGCAACTGGAAGTGTCTGGAGACTGGAGTGAATAGAAGCAAGGCAGTCTGGAAGAGACTGGAGTGAATAGAGTATGGCAGTCTGGAAGTGAGTGGAGTGAACAGAGTATGGCAGTCTGGAAGTGAGTGGAGTGACCAGAAGTGACCCGTCTCTCGCTGCCGGTTATTGAGTTGAAAACAAAATACGCTTCTTGTGGCTGCATTCGTGAACATTTTTTTGGCGGCCCTTCGCTTTTGGAAGTACCATCAGGAGGTGCAAATGGGTGCAAAATAGAATGAAGGTGCGCGGCATATAACAGACAAAGCACCGTCACACAAGACTTACCACATGATTCGGCCACTCGAAGTCACCCAATTATATAGAGAATAGAAGCAGTGATTTCTATTCTCTTCAACCATACCTCCAACGAATTTCAGTCTAGCGTTGCCATGCCAGCTTGAACGAATTGCCTAATCCCTCCAACTTGTCCTTCCAGCTAGTCCTTCCAGCTAGTCCTTTCTACTTGTTCCTCGTAGCTTGTAACCGTTATAACCTCTAACTACTGCTCGATATAATCCAATACGTTTGTAGCTTGGAACGACTCACTCGCTGTTGCAGCCTTTGAGGTACTGCATGCCACGACACAGTCCGGTTCGGACCACAAACACACAACGGCACGGGCTGGCCTAGCTCAACTTGATCGATCATAGCGCTATATTACCCATTAAGGTAATGTCACAGTGTAGCCTCGCTCTTTGGAGCCTGCTTGGTGTGGGGTGGCCCGAGGGCTAGGACTAGGGCACATGTAGGGCTCGCACTTAGCAGTCACAGGACAGCGCACGCGCGTACATTCCAGCACGCGAAAAATTTCGCACCCATTCTGCGCCTATATAACCCATCGCGCCCGCCTTTTTTTTCACCAGCAATGAAGTACATCCAGACCGACCAAATCTTGGAAATTCCTGAGGGCGTGACCGTCTCCATCAAGGCCAGATCCATCAAGGTGACCGGCCCCAGAGGTGAGTTGTCCAAGGACTTGAAGCACATTGACGTGACCTTCGCCAAGGTTTCCGACAAGGCCATCAAGATCACCGTGCTCAACGCCGACAGAAAGCACGTTGCTGCTTTGAGAACCGTCAAGTCTCTTATCTCCAACTTGGTCACTGGTGTCACCAAGGGCTACAAGTACAAGATGAGATACGTGTACGCGCATTTCCCCATCAACGTGAACGTTGTTGAGGTTGACGGCCAGAACTTTGTCGAGATCAGAAACTTCTTGGGTGAGAAGAGAGTCAGACAGATCAAGATCTTCGACGGTGTCACCGTTGAGCAGTCCACCACCCAGAAGGACGAGTTGGTGTTGTCCGGTAACTCTTTGGAGGCTGTGTCCCAGAACGCTGCCGACATCCAGCAGATCTGCAGAGTCAGAAACAAGGATATCCGTAAGTTCTTGGACGGTATCTACGTGTCTGAGCGCGGTTTGATCAACGCGGACGCTTAAGAAGGTTGGCCGTGCGGCGAACGTACTAATACATTTTCTTCAAAACAGGGGTTTTATAGTTGAATACGGCTTTTTCGGACCCTGGTCTCGAATCGTTACTGTGCTCCCTCAATACAGAGCCTCCTACGATTCCTGTAGCTGAGACTTGGGGTTAGGGTAACCATGGCACCGTGTGGTGTGTGTGGCTGCTTTTGACCTCGAGTACTGAAGTGATGAACTGTAGTAATTGTGATCGAACTGTGCGATGTGGTTATCTGTGGCTGGTGCTACAGGCGATTTCGTCACCAGGCTCGACCACATACTAGGGCAAGCTCTTCCAACAGCAAATGACAAGAGAAGACGAAGAGACGACCGCACGCGAGTAGTAGCAGATCCAGGAGCTGAGAAGTCAAGAGGAGCCCATAGCATGAACCAGAGGCTACAGCCTTATGGACCAACAGTAGTGGAACAGCTTAATGGAGCAGCTTAATGGAACAGCTTAATGGAACAGCCTAATGGAACAGCCTAATGGAACAGCCTAATAGCACAGCCTAATAGCACAGCTTAGTGGAAAAGCTTAATAGAACGTACGGCCTAAGAGAATGAATGTCGAAGGAAAACGGATCCGAAGGGATTTTCTGAAGGTCTTTCGAAGTAGTCTGTTGAGTCGCTATTCCTCTATATCAGTATCGCCAACTCATTTTCTTCACCATGCCTCGTGTTGCGTTCCTAGGTCCCGAGGGAACGTATACCCACCAAGTATGTCTCCTGCGTTACACATTGTCCTATTCTCCATACTATTCTACGTTCGTCCCATACTGTTATGGTCGTCCCATAATGATACGTTTGAGTTTCTGGTCGGCAGTTGACTCATCATGATACTAACGACAGGCCGTTCTCCAGCAGTTTGATGACGCCGACGCTCTTCCGCAGAGCCTGATTGGCTCGTGCTTCGAGGCTCTAGCCGCCAAGGACGTGGATTACGCCGTGGTTCCCTTCGAAAACTCCACCAACGGGCAGGTCGTCTTCACGTACGACTTGCTCCGCGACTGGTTTTTGGCCCGCGAGAAACCGGCGTTCCGTGTGGTCGCCGAGCAGTTTGTGGCCATCCATCACTTCCTCTTGTCGAACGCAGACGACCTTTCCAACGTGACAACGCTATATTCGCATCCCCAGGTGTGGGGCCAGGTCACCGACTTCTTGGGGCTGGGCAAGTTGCCCACGAACATGACCAAAGTGGACACGTCGTCCACCGCCAAGGCGGCCGAAATGGTGTACAACGACGCCAGCAACACCAGCGCATGCATCTGCTCGAAAATGAGCGCCGACTTGTACAAATTGCCGGTCAAGTACGCCGAGATCGAGGACTTGCGCGGCAACACCACGAGGTTCCTCGTGTTGGGGTACGAGGCGTTGAAGCTGCAGCAGGACAAGACCATCACGTCGTTGGTGTACGTGCTCAACAAAAACGACCCCGGTGCGTTGTGCTCGGCGTTGACGGCCTTCAGCAGCAACAACATCAACCTCACCTCCATCGCATCGAGGCCGTCCAAGATCTCTCAGTGGCTGTATGTGTTTTTTGTGGAGGCTGAAGGCGATGAAGAAGAAGAGAACATGAAGCAGAGCATTGCGGCCTTGGGCTCGAGCTGTTCGAAGGTGGCCGTGCTTGGGCTGTTTGCGCGGTCTTGGAGATACGACGGACAGTAACTACACAATGACGGAGATGACGGACGCATACAACATTCGTACAATAGGACATATATAGTAATGAGCATTATAGTCATGGCACTGTCAACCTTATGCGACCTCTGCAATTCATACTAAAGGGACATATACTAAAGAGACATATAGTAGAGAGACATGGAAATAGTTCACTCTTAAGGTAAAGGGACCGACTTGCAAGCTCTGTGAAGCTAGTCTTGCGGCAGCATCTTGCTGCAAAATTTATGTATGAGGATGTTCGGGTGTTTTCACAGAGGCACGGGTTTTTGGCCATCGTGCGCGCACCATACGAGCTGTGTTCACCGCAGAGACCCAGTTTCCAATGAATTGGCTGTTTCAGCTCAAAGGTCGCTCTGGTGCTTCAGCAACTAAATTATCTTGATCCAGGTCAATTCAATTGTCTATTAGATTCTCTATCGCTGACACTCCACTGTTTCACGGACTGTGGCTGACGTCGAGGAGCTCAAACAGTAATCTTCGAATGCTGACTGATACCAAATGGTGCCGGAATTGTGGATGACGGACTCGAGCGAATAGCCAATGTAATTTGTCACACTAAGAACGTTCACCGAGTCGAACTGACACTTTCGATTGGCTTTGGATTGGCTTTGGATCGCTTTGGATCGCTTTGGATCGGCTTTGATGTCACCAGACTCTCCATCGTTCACGTCGTCCCTGATCTACAGTGGCTGATCCTCAATTTATTAATATACCCATCCTCACGACCCAAACTTCTGAAACGTCCAGTCCTTGTTGTCCAAGGGACACACCGGACGGGACTTAAGCCACCGCTGGATACAATGCATATGAAACGCATGGTTGCACATGCCCCACGCGGCCAAGCATTGCTGCGACGAGTTGTTGATGCTGTTGGGCTGGCACTCGATGCACGGCTCCATCAAGTGGTTTCTGCAGATGGCGCAGGTGTCGACAACAATGTCCCACGACCAGAACGCAACCGCGGTCCATTTCTTCACCTCAAACCGCTTCTTTTTCTTGGCCTCTGCCTCAGATGTGCCGGCGCCCGGCTGCTCGTCAATGTCGATCGGGTCTTCGTAGTTCATGCGGAGAAAGTGCAAGTAGTAGTAGCCGATGGTAGTTAGTAAGCATGCAGGCGTAACCACCAAATACAAAGAAGGGAATCACGGGGTAACTTTGCCTGGAGAGGAACTGGGATAATATTACTGGAATCTTCTTTACGGGGCGTCTCTATAAAGTACTCACTGGCTGGTCTGATGGAATCTTGATTGGCGGGTGTTGACCTGGGCACTGCACTTAGGTGATCTTTCACTCAAAGCGAGAGTGATACACGAAGCACGTCTGCAGATTATCATTAGTCTGGCGTCTCCAGGAGATTATTGTTATTTTAGTCGGCTTTCACGACATTTCTTTTGGTCTGAAGTCTCCGTTTTGTTTGACGGTATCTTCAGTGGTACATCTTCAACATGTCTGACGAACTCATATCCTCGCTCTATCCTCCCCCTCCAGTGTACTACAAGTACTTCACCGAGGCAAACATCGAACGGTACACAGAATGGGCCGAGTCGGAAGCTAGCAAGGACGGAAGTCTACCTCCAGGCGAACTTCGCTTCCAAGTCCCTCCAGAAATGCCTCTGGGCGACCAGTACAGAGGGTACGGCAGCATTTGGTCACTTGAGAACAAGCTACCGTCACTCAAAGATCTGGGGTGGAAGCAATTGTACAATGACGAAGACGAGAAGATCACGTCCAAGGCCAAGATCGAGCAGCTTCACAAGCTACTAGACCTGCTTTTGTTGAATTTCCTCGAGCTCGTGGGCTCCGTGGCGGTGGAGCCCGCCAAGTTCTACATCAAGATCGAACACTTGAAGTTGATTTTGATCAACATGAACCATCTTTTAAACACATACAGGCCGCATCAGACACGCGAGAGCTTAATAATGTTGCTTCAGAAGCAAATCGAGAGCAAGCGGTCGGAGATCGACGAGATCGACCGTGTCACCGCTGAGGTGAAGGAGAAGGTTAAGGCGTTGGTGCAGAAGGATATTGCGGGGACAGCGGAGGAGGCCAAGGTCGAGGAGCCTTCTGGGGCCACGGAAGAGGAGAAAAAACTAGACATTCTTCGTAAGATTCTCAGTCAATAGAAATGTGCACACAGTTAGGAACGTTGAAATGTATTGAGAGGTATTCTATTCCTGAGCGGTATCGCTCTGCTAGGTGATCATCTTGAGATCTGGGTGAGGTTTGGGTGGTGAGGGCTGGTTTGGGGGCTCAGATGAGATCCACAAGGTCGTTGTTGATTTTGTTTTCCTTTATGTTCAACGCACCCATGGAGTCGGTCACCGTGGGCTTCGGCGTGTCAAACAAGCTCAAGATGTCGTTGTTGTTGGACTTGGAAGGCTGCGCGGGCACCGCAAACAAGTCGTTCAACTCGTCCAAGACGGAGGGGTTCTTCTCGATGTCGACCCACTCGTCCTGGTCGTCGTCGAGGTTGAGCAAGTTCTCGTTGCGCGCGTTGTTGATGATCTCCTGCTTGGCCAAGTTCTGCAAGTCCTTGATGTTGGACTTGGAGGCGCGGCGGGACTTCTGCTCCACCTTCGCGTATGCGTTGGGGTCGATGAATGTGTCTGCCGGCTTGAGGTACACGGACGACAACGTGGACAACTCGGCAATGAGCGCCTCCAACACCACCGGGTTGAACGACGAAATGATGGTTTTGATGGGCGGGAGGTGCGACGCAATGATCTTCTTCTGCGCGTCGGGCGCCGACGACGACAACAACCGCCAGTAGATGTACGCCTTGTCGCGCACGTCGGCGTTCTCGCAGTCCTTGGTGGCCTTCTCCAACACCGTCTGCAACAACAGCGACACCGCGGGCTGGGCCAACGAGATCTTGACCACCGCGGTGAGGATGGCCAACTGCAACTGCGGCTCGTAGGCCGCGAAGCCGTCGACCAAGACGCGCAACTTGTCCTGCAAGCCGGTGAAGTACTTGGGGTACTCGCCTAGCAAGTAGACGTAGCCGACCAACGCGGGGGTGTCGGCGAGCTCGTCCACGTGGTTCGAGATGACGGGCACCACGAGCGTGATGAGGTCGTTTTTGCCCGGGTACCGGCGCAAGATCTGCGCCAACACGGTGGCCGCTTCGTTCACCACCAACGCGCCGCCGCGCTGCTCAATCAAGTCCACCAAGAGGTTGACGGCGTGGATCGACGACGCCGCGAGCTTGATGGCCACCGCGCCCATGGAGTAGATGGCCTTGGCCACCAACACGGGCTCGAACTCCATGGCGTACTCCTTCAACTCGCCGAGCAACAACGCCGCGTTGGCGTCCGCGGCCAACCGCACGACAATCTCCAACTTCTCGAGCTTGAGGTACAACGGGTCCGAGTACTTGATGAAGAACACGCGGAGCTCCTTGGCCAACACCTGCGGGTACTTCTCCAACACCACGCGGATGTTGCGGAGGCCCACGTACTGCGCCTCGGGGATGGCCAGCAGCACCAACAGCACCATGGGCGCGGAGAGCTTGCGGAGAAACGTGGCGCGCTGCGCGCCGTTGACGCTGTCCAAGTGGTGCACCACCACCTTGATGGCCAGGAGCACCACCGACGGGTTCACGTGCTGGAGCTGGGGGATGGCGCGCTCGATGATGTGCAACGCCTCGTCGCCCGCGGCGTCGTACTCGGCGAGGCAGCTCAAGATGGTGATGCGGCCCCACTCGGTGCACTCGTTGAGGCACGCCAAGAGCGTCTTGGCCATGGCCAGGTCCACCACGAGCACCGCCAACGCGCCGTCGCGGTTCATGTCGCGGATCTCGCAGAGCGCGTTGAGCGCGTTGGCCACCACCATCGGGTTCGGGTCCGCCACGAGCTTCTGGAGAATGCCCAAGAAGCCGTACTCCACGCACATCTCGGGGCTCAAGTCGAACAACTTGGCCACGCAGATGGCCGCGGTCTTGCGCACGTACGGGTTGTCGTCCAGCAACGTGCGCCGGAGCGGGATCTCCATGTAGTCCACCATCTTGTCCACGCGGATGCACCCCATGGTTCGGATTGCTAGCGCTCGAACGAGCGGGTTGGGGTCCTCGGTGTCCTGGACAAACGTGTTGACGGCAAGGATGCACAACTCGGGGTGCAGCTTGGCGTAGTTCATGAGGTAGAGGTACACCAACTTCTTCTGCTCGAGGTCGTAGGTGGCGATGTTCTTCAACACGTCGGGGAACAACGCCAGCACGTCCTTGCCCACGGTCATGGCCTGGATCACGCGCTGGATGGCGTCCTTGCGCTCGTGCTTGTACTGCGACACGAGGCCTGCACGCAACTCGTACGCCTCGCCTTTCTTGGGGCCCTTGAGGAGGTTGAGGATCTTCTTCTCCAACGACATGTAGTTCGAGTGCGCATCAACATACGTACATGCATACACCATCCGACTACACCAACACAGAACCAATTATCGACCAACACCAACACCGTAGCAATTATCAGAGAACACTATAATGCACAATAACACTTGAAAACACCATGATACACCATGCTAACCATACACCATACACCATACACCATACACCATGCTAACCGTACGCCATACACCATACTAACCATACATACTAACCGTACATACTAACCGTACACCACAGCAACCATGCACCTTTCATACCTAGTAGATAGTACGAATAGATAGCTACGTGACTGTGGCATGGATGTAGCCATGACTGATCGTCACATGTATCTATGCTTCCCTGTCTGCATGGCTGCAGCACTCTCGGTCTCACGATATCAATAGGTTCGTAATTGAGTAAGACTTGTAATGATGGGCTGGGCAGGTCGATGACCTGGATGATAGAATGTCCGTATCGTGGAGAGTGCGAGATAAGGTAGGTGGAAGAACGGACACGTAGTGAATGGAACCACGGAGGCGAAGTTGTGAGACGCAGATAGTGAATAGAGCACCACTTCTCAGAGTTAAATGGCAATTCATTCCATTGGGCCAACTTCGCTCCAGATTTCGGAAGCAATTGCTAAAGATTGTCGGCCTGTTACTGGTTCTGTACCACCGCCTTTCGACACCACCGCTCAGTGCACTTCGGAACTGTGAGTGATCGAGATTAGTCCCTCCGAAAAGATTCAACGGTGGTGAACTTACAGCTCCGTGAAGTGCTAATCACCGTAATCATCTGCTCTTATTGGGTGCGATGGTTACTAGTAGAGCATAGCCTCTTCCTGAATTCACCTACTTAGGCATCCATAACGGCCGTCTTGCTCTAAAGCCCTTACTGTGTCAGGCTGTAAGTCACATGCTCGTTTTCCTTATATTTGGATTGTATGTCAAAGAAAGTCTAACATGGGAACATAGCAGCCAATATTCATAGGGAGATGGCGAGTTACGTGTGTAGAATGATTCTGATGTAAGACTTCAAAGACAATTGTAATGAGGAATGAGGGATGAGGGACTCTTAACACAAACCTTGACGTGCTAGTCTTGGTAAGGGTACCAATCAGTTCATCGGATCTACTCACTTGTACTAATCTAGATATACTCCACGAGCTCAACACCTGGTCAGCTTCAACCACCGAGACGTACACACTAAAGCGTCAAGCTACTTACCTAAACGTCGGCTATGGCTCCAGTTTCGCTGGCTATTCTATCGGTCTAACGAAATGTGCCGACACAGGATAATTGTCTCAAGACGGCATACACGCAGTCTAAAGCGACTAGCCCAACGTCTTCGGATCGTGCGGAGTTGCAAATATGGTTATGTTGCTGTGAAGCGTGTAAAGCTTATCAGAGTGGCTGGAGAATGCACGTAGTTATATATCCTGGGGTCGTTGAGTACTCTAGTTCCGTCACATGCCCGAGCCACACCAGTGCATGTAGTGGGCCAAGGGTTTATTGTTACTTCATACTGGGATCACAACCTTAGTGTATTGATATTGAACATTACTGCGTACATACCGCTCGCTCACGGTATCCTGACCTAGACTTCGGTTATTGTAAGTTGCCGGCTCCCCCTTCCGGCAATCGCAAGACAAGAAGCAGGAGAGGTAGGAGAAGGAGGAGGAGGGAGGAGACGAGAAGTAGGAGAGGAGAAGGAGGTTGGCAGGTTCCGCGGATATCACATCAAGTCACTGTGGTTTGTAACCGCGTACCGACATTCCCGAATGAGCGGAACATCTAGCACGCAAAGGATAAATGCTCCGCTGGGCCCAGGGTGGCCCCAACTCACAACATGGGCCTTCGGCAGCGGCTCTCGCGGTGGCATTCGCTCTACGTCTACAACACGCCTTTGGGTCTCATGACAACCAACGAGGCAATTGTGTTCAACATCATCGCGATAGTCCTAGTGGGCTTCACTCTATATTGGATGGTAGCCATCCTCCCGTTCTGGCTCGTGCACGCCGCCGAGAGGCTATACTACTACGTGACCGGAAACTCCATGACGCTTGGCTTGATGCTTCTGTACATCCTCTCGCGCAAGTACATCTTGCCTCTGCACAACGTGACCAGCCACGACTAGGCGGCGGTCACGACTTGGTACGAACAGGCAACCACATAGGAATACATTGCTGGCGAGTGTACGTAGAATCACCTCCCACGTCTGTCCCACGTCTTGTCCCACGTCTGTCCCACGTCTTGTCCCACGTCTTGTCCCACGTCTTGTCCCACGTCTTGTCCCACGTCTTGTCCTCCTTCTTCTCTGGGTCCTCTTCCTTTCCTGGGTTCTTCTCTGGTTCTTCTCTGGGTCTCTGGGGTCTACTTGAACAAACCCCAGTCCTTCACGTCGAAGGTGAGCGCAGCGGTGCGAATCACCTTGTAGCTTTGGCCGAGGGTGGAGTCTCCGTCAATGCCGTCCACCTCTTTTTGGAACACCTCTTGCGTGACCTCTCCCGACACGAGGGGCACGTTCATGGCAATCACCACATCTGTTTCGACCTTCGGAAGGCGCAACAAGGCCATCAACATGAACAACTTGGTGGTAGCAGTCTCCTGCTTGGACGCAGGCGGCTTGACCAAAAACGTGTACGCTTCCCATGCGGGGTGCGGAAGCGACTCGATCGGAACCGTGAACTGTGCGGGGCCATCAAGGATATCGTCCAAGTGGACAGCCACCACTTCGGGAAGATTGTCCTTGTCGACCCTCTCAAGCAAATCGAAGATGAGCGACTGGTCGAGCCCATTGGGCTTCTCGAAGAGGAACACCTCCTGGGTGTCCGGGATCTGGCGGAAATCTGAAACGTCGATCGCATCCGAGGGGAGCCCGGCCTCTATGGCGCCGCCGTAAAGGTTCGTCATAGTCATCAGTATCTCGTTGGAAGATCACGTGTATGATGTTGGTCACGTGATACAAGTAGGGGTCCATTTTCCATCACCTGGTAATCGATGGCGACACTCGATCTCAGCGACTCGATCAGCGACTCGATCAGCGACTCTATCTCCATCAGAGAAGCTATCTCCATCAGAGAAGCTATCTCCATCAGAGAAGAGAGTATGTCCAGTGACGTGACTGGATTGTTCTTTGGGTTGCGTGCAGTACTGTGCAACAGCTGCAAAGAGCTACTTCTCCAGCCTTACGCGTTCTCTCCCTGTGATCCGCACTTCGACGTGTTCTCCTCCCCGTAATCCTCGCTTTGACTATCTTGGACTATCTCTGCCCATCTCCTGTAAGATTTCTCCTGGATCGTTGCTCTGTCTGTATCTACCTAACGTCTCCCTTTCGCCCTCCCTCTTCGATCTCCTTCGACCTTCCTGATCATTCTCCTTCATTCTTCTGCTTGTCTCCCGTTCGATTCCCGTTCCTTCTGCTTCTGGGTTGGGTTGTCTGGGTTGGTTGTCTTGAGTTGGTGTCTTGGGCTGGTGTTGATGTCTGGTGCAGGAACGCACTCCAACAACATGAAGCAGACCAACATCTCGCGGCGCCGGCCGTGGATCATCGTGGTGGTGGTGGTGGTGCTCGTGGTCGTGGTCACGCGCGTGACCACGTCCAAGCACAAGGCGGCGCTCGCCAACGACAACTTCAACGGCCTCTTTTCGCTGGTGTTCTCCGAGAACGACAAGAAGCAGGACGAGTTCCTCAAGAAGTTGGAGCGCTTGCAGACGCAGTTCGTCACGGCGCAGGAGCAGCGCCTCGTGCGCATCGAGCGCCAGAACGAGCGCATACTCGAGCTGCTCAAGGTGTTGCGCGTGCCTCCCTCCCAGTTGGCCGTCCGCGACAAGCTCGTGTACATGTACCCGTACGACCCCAAGGCCAAGTTTCCCGGGTACATCTGGCAGCTGTGGAAGCACGGGCTCAACGACGACCGGTTCGACTCGACGTACAAGGAGGGCCAGGCGCAGTGGGCGTACAAGAACCCCGGGTTCGTGCACGAGCTCTTCAACGACGACACGTCGTTCGCGCTCGTCAAGCACTTGTACTCGTACGTGCCCGAGGTGATCGAGGCGTACGAGCTGTTGCCGGAGGTGGTGCTCCGCATGGACTTCTTCCGGTACCTCATTCTCTTTGCGCGGGGCGGGGTGTACGCGGACGTGGACACCATGCCGTTGCAGCCGGTGCCCAACTGGATCCCCGAGAACGTGTCGCCGACGGAGCTCGGGCTCATCATGGCGGTGGGCGCGGACTCCACGTCCGCGCAGTGGCGCCAGACCAACCACCGGCGGCTTGAGTTTGGCCAGTTCATCATCCAGAGCAAGCCGGGGCACCCGATCTTGCGCGAGATGATCGCGCACATCACCGAGGAGACGTTGCGGCGCAAGGCGGAGTTGAAGGACGGCGAGTACATGCACATGAGCGGGCTGCCCAACGAGAAGCAGTTGGAGATTCTGCGGTGGACGGGGCTGGGGCTCTGGACGGACACGGTGATGGCGTACCTCAACGACTACGTCAAGCTGTCCATCTACCAGGCGGTGACGTGGACCGAGTTCCACGCGTTGGAGACGCCCAAGTTGGTGTCGGACATTCTCGTGTTGCCGTTGAAGTCGTTTGCGCTGGACCTCGAGGTGCCCAAGGACGGCAAGATCAGCGACCCGATTGCGTTTGCGAAGCACTGGTCCGCGAGCATTTGGAAGACGACGTAGCATAGCATAATAGACGCGCCGACCCACCCACCCACCTAGACAACACCTAGAGAACGACATAGAGAACGACCTAGACAAAGGCCAAAAGAACGACATAGGACAAATGTCCGTGCAGAGGAGCCAACGACCAAGTGGATACAACAGTCCATTCAATTCGGAAGAGACAATGGTCCGTACGGCTAGAGGAGAACGTTTCATTCAACTCAGAAGAGACAAATGGAGGTATGAGAGATGAACGAAGAGAGGTGAACGCTAACAGCAAGCAGAAAAGGACATCATCTTTCGCCAAGTAGAGATGTACATATGAAACGGGTGGGATAAGTGGACATTATAGGTGGGTGGTCGAGAACAAGACGTAACACGATAAGATCTGAGGGAAGAGGCACAGTTGCAAATGAGCAGTTGGCTCTTATGTCCTCACTCGATATATATGTTCCGCGCTCAAGTTGAAGTTAACACTTCTTATTCAAAGTTGTAAGTCAATATACTGTGCTTCTGGCATCTCCAAGCAACGTTGCGCTGCCTCTGCTACCAAACGAGGGCGAGAGGCCACGCTGTGGCGCTGGCGTAAGTACATTCTAAGCTCAAGGATGCCACCAAGGCGGCATAAACAACTACGCTTCCAGACCTGAAAGCATCCAGTATTCCTAGTTCCTACGAGCCTCCCCTAGTACTATCCAATTCAGATCAACGATATCTCGGCTGCAAACACCGAGAGCTAGATTCCAATGCTCTTCTATAGCTCCTAGAATCTTCCAAGCTGTTAGACATTTTCTCTTCTAACGCCTCGACTTGGAGATTACAATTCAAGTGCATTAGTCTTGCTAGGCGTTATGTCAAGCGAGATGGTGTCTCTCATAAAGGCACGCTCAGTCATCCATGCGGAATGCCCTGGCGACCGCACTCTCTGATTCGCTTACAGCTTCAGTCAGTCTACGTGTCGATCTACCGATTCAACGTCTGTAGCATTGAGCTCAGTCAAGTATTTTACCGGTTCATTGATCATCTGAGCCACACAGTGTCACTGAATTGTATCTGAATACGTTCCTAATTGGATCCTGGATTGTGTAAGGAAGTCTTCTTCCACTGCGTCTTCTTTACCGAGTTTACATTGTCTTTACCGAGTTTCTATTACTGTCTCACTGAGTTTTCTTGCAATCGTTCTGGTACGTCATTGGCACTGCACAGCGCTAACTTCCCTTTGCTACGGCGCTTGAGTCATACCCGAGTCCTACAGATAGCCGTGTTCTGCACACTACGTGGCCTATGTCCCAGACCGCGATAGCAGTGCAAATTTCACCACCATGACCCAGAAAGTTCTTCTCCTCGGCTCCGGCTTCGTCGCCAAGCCCACCGTCGACATCCTCGCCGCCACCCCCGATGTGGAAGTGACCGTTGCCTGCAGAACGTTGGCCAAGGCCAAGGAGTTGGCCGGCTCGGCTGCAAGCGCCATCTCGCTCGATGTGACCGACGAGGCTGCCCTTGACGCGGCCGTGGCCCAGTACGACTTGGTGATCTCGTTGATCCCCTACATCTACCACGTGTTGGTGGTGAAGAGCGCCATCAAGAACAAGAAGCACGTGGTGACCACGTCGTACATCAACCCCAAGTTGAAGGAGTTGGAGGCCGAGATCGAGGCCGCCGGCATCACCGTGATGAACGAGATCGGCTTGGACCCCGGCATCGACCACCTCTACGCGGTCAAGACCATCGAGGAGGTGCACGCGGAGGGCGGCAAGATCAAGCTGTTCTTGTCGTACTGCGGCGGGTTGCCTGCGCCCGAGAACTCCGACAACCCGTTGGGTTACAAGTTCTCGTGGTCGTCGCGCGGCGTGTTGTTGGCGTTGACCAACTTTGCCAAGTACTGGCAGGACGGCGCCGTGGTGGACGTGAAGAGCGAGGACTTGATGGCCACCGCGCAGCCCTACTTCATCTACCCCGGCTTTGCGTTCGTGGCGTACCCCAACAGAGACTCCACCACCTACAAGGAGTTGTACAACATCCCCGAGGCCGAGACCGTGATCCGCGGCACGTTGCGTTTCCAGGGCTTCCCTGAGTTCGTCAAGGTGTTGGTGGACTTGGGCTTCTTGAAGGAGACCGAGCACCCCGCGTTCAAGAGCGAGGCCGCGTGGAAGGACGCGTTCGCGGCGTTGATTGGCGCCGCGTCCAGCGCCGAGAAGGACCTCGTGGCCAAGATCACCGAGTTGGCCACCTTCAAGGACGACGCCGACAGAGAGAGAATCATTGCGGGCCTCAAGTGGTTGGGCTTGTTCTCCGACAAGAAGACCACCCCCAGAGGCAACCCCTTGGACACGTTGTGTGCCACGTTGGAGGAGTTGATGCAGTACGAGGAGGGCGAGAGAGACTTGGTGTGCTTGCAGCACAAGTTCGGCATCGAGTGGGCCGACGGCACCACCGAGACCAGAACGTCCACCTTGGTGGACTACGGCAACCCCGAGGGCTACTCGTCGATGGCCAAGTTGGTCGGTGTGCCCTGCGCGGTGGCCACCCAGCAGATCTTGGACGGCACCTTGTCCAAGAGAGGCTTGTTGGCGCCCATGTCGTCCGAGCTCAACGACCCCATCATGAAGACCTTGAAGGACAAGTACGGTATTTACTTGGTTGAGAAGACCATCTAGACAGCTTCTTCTGTTACCACTAGACCAATACGGCATCTTGTTGAAGACCATCTAGGTTCATTTACGTTAGTGCTATGAGATGTAGATGCACACTGTATCGTAAAAACACAGACAAAGTTACTCAGTGGACCACGAACTACCTAGATGTGGGAGATCTGCTACTGCTTCAGCTAGGGCTGAGCGAGTACGAGTTAGGGACGTGAACTTGGCCATACTCAAGAGGATTAGTGGGCCTACGAACAATGAAGTGAAGTTGATTCATTCGTCGCTGTCTGACTCAGACTGGTACCCGACCGTGTACTCCTCTAGCAACAGCGACAAGTCCTCTATTAGTTCGCCTCGGTCTCCAATCAACTCTAAGTGTGCTGGCGCCCTCACCCTCTCTATGATTTTCCTGTAGCCTTTTATGGTGTTCCGCAATGCCACAGTCTGCGCAAACTCGGTGTGGAGGTCTGAGGTGGTCAATATCTGGGGGAAGGTGTCCAAGTCTGTTATCTCGTTCATTGACGGACTCACGTACGCCTCCTGACCATCTTCCGCATTTGGCAGAACCTTGGCATGCGACAACACCTTTGCCTTCTCGTCAGCAGTCATCCCGAGACGTATCTCGGTTGGTTTCTTCTGCTCTTGAGCGAACCCGTACATGTCTTCTGGGTTCATGGACACAAAGCCATAGTCTGCAACGTCTGCAACGTTGCCATCTGTCGTTTCCTCGTTCTTCTTGATGTAAATCTCATTGACCACCGTTCGCTTGCTGTACCCGCCGACTAGGTTGGCCTCTATTTCAGCCATGCGGACGGGATTTTCAGCCTGGCAGTTAAGCGACCACAAAGAGTTGACGAACATGGACTGAACGGCACCGCGATGCCATTTGTTGGCGATGTCGAAGCTGTCGTTGAGGAGCGAAGAGCTCTGGTCTTCCAACAGAAGCGGGAAGAAAAGGGTGCTGTTCTTGCTAAACTCCACAAACGACCGGATCCGAGTCAACATGCTTTCTCGTTTAGCCTCTGCGCCCAAGAGCCCGTAGCACCAGAGGTTATACTTGCTGTTGACGCCGTTGTTGAAATACTCGTCCTTCAACGTCACGATCAACTCGTTCGTGAAACCGCCCCATCCATTGTCCGTTTCGCTGAAGAAATTCACGCCTTGGATGTTGTCCAGCGCCTCCAAACTCTTGCGGAACGTGTCCTCAATGTCGTCCTGAAGCTCTTTGAACTCGCTCTCTCCCTTGGGATAGTCACTGAACGTCTGTCTCTTGAAATGCTTGTTCTCGCCGTCTGGATGCATGAAGGTCTTTACCTCGAGAAGCGACGACGGCCGGTATATGAGCTTGTTGTAGTCTGTCCAGTAGGCTGTGTTGCCCTCGTCTAGCAAGGACGAGTCGGGAGCTGCACCAGTGTCCAATATCTGTTGAAACTCATTCTTCTTTACACGGTCTTTTGCGGTCACCACCACATTTTTCAAGCTCAGTGTGTCTACTTTGCGCTCGTGGTACTCGTACTTGCTCAAGAAGCCGTAGCCGCCGCTGTATTCCACGTTGATGCTTCTGGGGTAGTAGTTGGCCTTTCCGTTGGCGCGAACGGGCCAGAGAAACACATCGTTCTGATGTTCTAGCCTCTTGGACTTGGTGTACGGGATGTGTGACTCCTGCACGTTGTAGAGCTGCGTAACAAGGTGGCCCGACGCATCGGAGCACGAGAAGGAGATGACCTCTTGCATTGGGTTGATGGTGGTGTGCAGATAAGCCGATGTAGTTGGAAGGAGAATACGGAGAAGCAACCAAGCAAAGTCGATGTAGGATCAATTGCAGACGTTCAACTCCAGAGATAACTCCAGAGATCAACTCCAAAAGAACAGAGCGCAAAAAAGTATCAAAAACAAATGATTTCGCCCAGGATCGAACTGGGGACGTTCTGCGTGTTAAGCAGATGCCATGACCAACTAGACCACAAAACCAATTGTTGAAGGAAAATTATTTGGGGCAAATATACTCAGCCAATCTTTCACACCTCTATAAATGCCTTCGATGGTGATCGTGTGGATGTAATTCCGACTTGGCATCCTAGTTACCTGAATTGTCTGCCCCAGTACACGCATTGTGTGCGTGGTGGCCTCGGACATCGCGGTCACGTGCGTCGCGGTATACGTGGACAGAAACATTTTGCAGTTATCTCCACCATGCTAGCGAGGCTTCTTCCCGTGCTCTTTTTGGTCGCATGCCTTTGGGCATTGGACCCCTACGATGTGCTCGGTGTGGCACGTGACGCGGACGACAAGGCCATCAAATCGGCCTACAGGCAGTTGTCGAAGCAGTACCATCCCGATAAGAACGCCTCGCCCGAGGCCCACGACAAGTTCATCGAGATCGGCGAGGCGTACGACATCCTCAGCGATCCGCAAAAGAAGCAGAACTTCGACCAGTTCGGCGACGCCAACGCGCAGCAGCAGAACGGCTTTGGCGGGTTTGGCGACATGTTCAACCAATTTTTCCAGGGCCACCAGGGCGGCGGGCAGCGGCGCGGGCAAGACACGCAGGTCAACATCGGCATTGGGTTGAAGGACTTCTTCCGCGGCAAGGACGTGGAGTTTGACGTGGAAATGAACAACATCTGCAGCACGTGCACGGGCCTGGGGTCCGCCGACGGCAAAACCACGCGGTGTGGCAAGTGCGGCGGCAGCGGGTTCGTCACCGTGCGGCGCCAGATGGGCCCCATGGTGCAGCAGTTCCAGTCCCACTGCGACCAGTGCCGCGGCAAGGGCACCACCATCGCCAAGTTGTGCGGCACGTGCGCGGGCCACGGCACCACGAGGCAGCCCCGCCACTACAGCATATACGTAGCGGCCGGCACGCCGAAGGGCCACGTGCACGTACTCGAGCGCGAGGGCGACCAGAGCCCGGAGTGGGTTCCGGGCAACATGAACTTGCGCTTTGTGGAGGACTCCAGCGACAACTGGGGCTACCGCCGCGTCAACGACAACCTCTACCGGACGGAGGTGCTCAGTGCGCGGGAGGCGCGCGAAGGTGGGTGGAAGCGTGAGATCCGTCTCTTTGACGACGAGACGGTGGCCCTTCTGCGGAAGGCCGGCGACGTGGTGCTCGACGGGCAGGTGGATGCGATCAAGGGCCACGGCATGCCGCTCTTGAACGACGACAGCGAGTATGGAGTCTTGTATGTGCAATACCGTGTGGTGCCCGTGGGCGGACGGGCCGTGAAGGATGAGTTGTGAGGGGATAGCGATCAATAGAATAGATGACTCGCGAGAAGCTGTAAGGACGCAGGGCCGTATGAGGGAGAACGAGTTGGATGAAAACAGGGATATAGGGCGGGGAGAACGAGGGAAACGAGGCAAGGAGGTAGGAGATGAGACGAAGGTACAACGAAGGAGTAAGAGGTTCCAGAAAGAGGATTATTTGCAAGCCGTAATGGACGATTACAGCAATTAATGACAGCATTTATTGTATGTCATTTGAGTAGTGCTTAGCACCTCGTAAAGCATTGCGGTGAGTCTTCAGCTCATGTGGATCTGTGAATCTTGTAGGCTGCCACAAGCTTCGTCGCAGGCTTAATCCTTTAATTGACAGTATGCCTTGACAATTGTGACAAATATGTGACAGAATGCCTGGAAGCTATGCCTTGACGTATGCCTTGACGTATGCCTTGACATATGCCTTGACGTATGCTTTGACGGTTATGCGTTATGCTTGGTCCTACTCCCGTTTCTGCTTGGCGGTGCGCTGCCACGCCTTGGTGAGCACCATGCCCACGCCCACCAAAAGACACAACAACGTCACCACATTCGCAAAGCCCGGAGACCCACGGGCAGTAGGGATCTGTACGTCGCCGGTGCCGCGGCCCAGCGCGTGGTAGAAGATGGTGTCGTCGGTGAAAAACTTCTCAAACGTGCCGCCCACAGCCCGCTTGTTGTCGAACGGCGAGTTGCCCAAAAGGAAGGCGTCCACGGTGGCATCACAGCCGAGAAACACCACCGGCTTGTCCACTGTCACCGTGCGCGATCTGTTTCCTGGAAGCAGGTACCGCGAGTGCAACGTGATCAGCAACGGGTACTGCGCTGCGGCGCCCACCTCGAGAAGAAACTCGTTGCCCCAGCCCGGCGTCGAGTACTCCGGGAGCTCGAGGTCCTTTGTGCCGTAGCTCGCCACAACGGACACCGCGTCCGGAAGCTGGTACGGGTCGAGAAACACCGACTTTTCCAACGTGAGGTACACGAACGTGGAGCACAGGGCCACGTCGTCCTCGGTGGGCTGCTCGGGCGCCAGGCCAATCTCCACCACGGGATGCAACCCGCTCTCCCGGAACGTGACTTCGACAGGCTCCACCACCCGGTGTCTCGGCTTCACGTGGAACATGGTGCGGTGCACGAAGCCCGAGACTTCGTCCTCGTCGGCCCCATCGGCCCCGTCATCCTCTTTGTCGTTGAAGATGGCGCGCAATCCGGAGAGCACCACGTCGTCTTTCGTGGTGTGCTCGTCGAGCGAAAACACCCCCACCTCCGTGTAGTCGTCGGTGGCGGCCACGTCCACGACGGGCAGATCCAGTTCGGCCGCGTACTGCTTCACCACGGCCTTCCCCTCCGAGTAGTAGTAGTCGAACGCAGACCACGAGTGTGGAAGTGACAACTCTGTCTTGGGCTCAAGAACGGCCAGCGTGTGGTAGTAGAAGGAGTTGAGCGAGAGCACCCAGTCGTCGGGCGGCACCGACACGCCCAAAAGCTGCAGCAACTGGTCGTTGACCTGGCGAAAGAAGTTTTCGCGTTCGTGGGGCTCGGCCATGCCCTGCGGCACCACGTAGATGTGCAGCCCGGCCTGGTAGTGGTAGCCAAACGGGGAAAACTGGGCCGGAGAGTGGCCCTTGTTGAGGTGGATCACAAGCGTGGCGATGTGCGAAAGGGCGGGAACGTCGAACGTGAGCCTGTCCTCGCGGACAATTGGGGCCGACGCGAGCTCCACATACGTGGAGTTGAGTGTTTTGACGGCGTTGTCGGGGGAGATGAACGACACTCGATGTCTCATGGTACTGCATCCATTCATGCCAGGTACTACTTATATAGCCCCACCACCCATACATAAGCCGCCAGAGCCAAAATTGCATGAGCTAGAGTTCATGAGCTCAGAGTTTCCAGAGGCACAGAATTCATGTACCAGAGTCTTGGAAATTATTCAGTGTTATGCTTAGCAGAAGGCAAAAGTGACTATGACTGGTACTGGCCATCTGCACAGTGCATTGAGTTCAATCAAGACGATTGAGAGGTGCTTCGAGAGTTAAATGTCATGCGATATAGGTCAATCGAGTGTAGTCAAGAGGTGGACGGCAAGTCGAGAGGGCTAGAGGTTATGTAAGTGGGTGCAAAATACTGCGAAGGTAGCAATGTGCCCATACTTAAGTAGGGAACGAGCGAGATTTCTCTGTAGAAGTGTACCAGGGTCAAGATATAACTACTTCAGTAGAATCGGCAATTACACATACAAGCTGGCCGGGTCTTGCAAAGTCCTTCAGAGTTAGAGCATATAGGTGAGACGAGTCCAAGCATTCTCCCCCAAAGAATGGCACGCTTACATCCAAATTTTCCTTGTACGTCTATTAGATGTCTTAGCATTACATTATATGTATATACATATATATATATATATGTGTGTATGTGTGTGTGTATGTGTGTGTGTGGGTGAGAGGCCCAACGTTTTGGCATCACGTGACTGCCATTTTCACATGCTTTCCCCAGATCGATCTACTAAAGAGCCCAATGCACTCCACATTTCGACTCAACAGCCAATTTTCGTTTGCCAATTCTCATTGCAATTGCTCTCGATTCATTGCTCTCGTTCCAATTCCAATAACCTGATTGGCCTGATTGACCTTATTGCTCGCTAGGAAAGATGAAGCCCGAACAGCTCACGTACCTCGTGCAACATTTCGCCGACTACATCGACTGGACGCCCCAGCTCAAGTTTGCCCTCGCCACCATCGTGTTCAACCCCGTGTTCTGGAACATTGTGGCGCGCGCCGAGCACAAGACCCACTTTTTGACCCGCGCCGCCGGCGGCGCCTACAACGGCTGCTACCTCTTGGCACTCACGATTTTCTCGTTGGGCATCTACCGAGACAAGGTGTACCACGAGGCGTTGGCCGCGCAGCCCACGTACGCGCCGTTGGTGGAGTCGCCGCTCGTGCGGGCCGCGGCCGTGGCCACGTTTGGCTTTGGCAACGTGTTGGTGTTGTCGTCCATGTGGGCGTTGGGGGTCACGGGCACGTACTTGGGCGACTACTTTGGCATCTTGATGAAGGAGCGCGTGGTGTCGTTCCCGTTCAACGTCAACGACAATCCGATGTACAACGGGTCCGCGCTCTGCTTCTTGGGCACCGCGTTGTGGTACGGCAAGCCGGCGGGCGTGGCGGTGCTGGCGTTTGTGTTTGTCATGTACCGCGTGGCGTTGCTCTTCGAGGAGCCCTACACGGCGCGCATCTACGCCCAGCGGGCCGCCAAAATCGAGTAGGCCGCCGCCTGGCCAAGCCACGACCTAAGCAACTGCATCAATTCAACTGACGTGCAACCGACTGCCCCGTGCAAGCAACGTGCAACCGTCTAAAAGCGTACGCGCAACCGGTATATCATTCCCTATAGACTTCAACAGTAATTACCAACCCACCCCACTCACACTCACTCTCCACCACACTCACCCACTCTCCACCACTCACACTCACTCTCCACCACACTCACCCACTCTCCACCACACTCACTCACTCTCCACCACACTCCATGCTCACTCCCTTCCAGCCTGCTATCTCACTTAACCTTGATGGTTCTTGATGGCGCTCGAGCCTGCGGCTCGAGCCTCAGACAAACTCAAACGTGTTGGCCGACCCGCGCTCCTCCACGTACCGCAACAGCAACAGCTGGAACTTCTCGCTCTGTGTGTGGAAGTAGAGCCCCGAGATCGTGCCCGGGATGATGTCCGACGTGAACGTGCTGCTGCGCGCGCCGCCGCCGATGTTGAGCACAATGTAGTAGAACCCCTCGAACGACGCGCCCTTGAGCAGCTTCACGCGCAGGTCCGGCAACAAAAACTCCTCCTTCCACCGCATGTAGATGTACTGGTTGTCGTCCGCGCCGTGCTGGATCTGCAGCAACCGCAGCGCGAGCGCGTGCTCCGACGTGTGGCTCAGCTGCCCCGTCAACTTCTTCCAGTGCTCCATGTCGTTCTTGGGGAACAGCGCCCAGTTGTCCTCCTCTGTGATGAACGAGTACTTCTTGACGTGCACGGCGTCGCGCCCGCTGTTGCCCCACTGCAGCTTGCTGAGCGGGTTGTTGATGATCTCGCCCTTAAAGCACGTGGTGATGAGCGGGTGCTCCTCGGTGAGCCCGCTGATTTGGAAAAACCCCGTCACCACCGAGCTCACCAAGTCCACCGTCTTGAGCTCCACCTTGATATCGTACCGCGCGGCGCCGCTCTGCTGCTCGCCGATAAACTTGGCGCCGGGCCGAAGGTACATGCTCTGGAGACGGGGAACGCGCTCGCTCTGCGCGCGGCTGCAAAGAAAGTGCTCCGCATATGCGTCTGGGTAGTGGTACCTGCAGCCGTGGACCAGGCGCCGCAGGCGCCGGCGCATCTCCGGGTGGGGGGGCCCGTGCGGCTTATCCACGGGCGCCGACGCCCGGTGCTCCGCGGGGGTGAGCCGCAAGGGCTGCTTCATGTGTTTGACACTCCGGCCATGGTTGTCCGGACTCAGGGGTCTTTGCTCCCTAAGGATCTGGGTGACTGGCATTTGTGGTAGCGATGAGTTTCTGCTATCTGGGTATCTGAAACAATACAAACGGGCCTGATGGTGGCTCGGCTCTAATAATAACAATAATAGTGGCTGCTGGGGAGCCGCTGTGGAATAAAATCAGGCAGTTACGGAAAAAAGATGTGGTTCAAAGTTTGAGCCGAGTGTTGATGGTCGCCCTGCGTCACGTCCTTATCGACTCCGTGTGCGGATCCGCTCGGAGATATCGCTCGTCGCAATCTATGATTCCTCGCGACCACCTCGTGCAGCGTTTTGCACCCAAGAACTTCACATTCCGGAGGAGAATACGCGCCCAAAAGGGAATATCAACGCCCGAGGATGTTCAGACGCATCTTCAGGCGCACTATCAGGGCTGAGCCGTGTCTTGCCAGGCCGTTGAGTAGTGCTCTTGGGCTTGCTCTATTAGTCACGTGACCGTTCCATCTACGCTTATTGCCTATATGCCTACGATGAGATTTGACGGCTATTGTGCTCAAGTTTCTACGAACATGGCAGAACTTACTGCACACTCAACTTGGTGACTTGCTCTTCTTGTATGTTGATTTGTTCTCCGCCGAACTCATGACGTCAGACCAGGCTATGGTTGCCTGCGATAATGCAGGATACTTTCGCCCACGTGACACAAGGTCTGGCGATGAGTACTCCACACTACTGCACAGTGCTATCGCTATCACCTCAGTCTCACTCGTTCAGGTCACATACTCCCACTCCCATTCTAGAAAGTCTCCCATTGAAGGTCAACTAGAGGTCATTCTAGATAATACCTTAACTGTTCTACAATACCGTCTCTTGATCTCAGCGCCGCTTGGACAATCGACATAACTAACCTCAAGAAGAATGAGCTCTCCACCAACACCGCCGCATGTTGCTCCAGATGAGGAGGTCACGCTACCCAGTGCGCCCTTTGCCGGCACTTTCGACCTTAACCCTGACTTGGACGACGAGACACCCGAAATGACTCCGCAGGTTACGGTTCCGATCGTGGAAGCGCAAGGAAACGACCTGGACGAAAGCGACCTGGACGACTTGATGGACGATGTGGATGAGCGAATTGTGCTGTGGACGCAGCCGTTTGACGTCGCTTACGACAATCTCAAAAACGACCTTCTGAAGGCACAAGCCCAGACCATCTCGAACGGCCAGCAGAGCAAGCTAGTCAACTATTTGGACGCGGAATTGCTCCAGATACAGCGCAAGTTCGTCAAGAACCAGGCGGAGATTCGCCAGGAGTACTCGCTCGACCAGCTTCTCACAGATTTGGGTAACGTGGTCGACCTCCTCTGGTACCTGTTGGCCTCAAGCCCCTCGTTCGGCCAGGACGAGTATTTCGTGAAGATCATGGGCGACCTTGACGACTGGGTCTCCTACTACGCCCTCCCCGCCTTCGGCGTCGAACGAGTGCCCGAGCTAGAGCGGCTCTTCACGTTTTTCCAGAAGCTAGACACGCGATTGTCCGCTCTCTTTGACGGGATCCCGACCGGAGAGTCGAAGTTGCAGCTCACGTCTACAGAGGTTGTACGCCTCATGCCGATTGTGTCGCGATTGCGCTTTGCAGTTGTGTCCAAGCTCGACCTGACTCGCGCTGCGCTTACGCGGAGTAAGGAGTTGGGAAACCAGGCTTCCGGCGAGCTATTGAACATTCTAGATTTGGAGATCGGCAGGCTTTTTGAGGGCTTGCTTGAAAGAATATAATCGGACCTCTATCTCTTCTTGCCCAAGGGCCCGTACACCACACATAGATCACAAATTTCCTAACGCTGCAACATCGAAATGTGGCCCTTTGGCTCTGAAGAAAACTCGGACAAACTCAAGGATGAGCTCCCCGAAGGACTTCAAAGCTTTTTCGAAAGCTCCGCGC
Organism: Helenozyma rhizophorensis; assembly: GCA_030573355.1. Taxonomy (NCBI): domain Eukaryota; kingdom Fungi; phylum Ascomycota; class Pichiomycetes; order Serinales; family Metschnikowiaceae; genus Helenozyma; species Helenozyma rhizophorensis. Next base: position 250,653 of record JAJMDD010000009.1, read on the forward strand.
CGTCAGGTAAAAAAGCGGAGGTGGATAACCCAAAGGAAGCCCAAGTATTGAAGGTTCTTGCAAGCAGAAAAGAGCTATACAACCATGAGTTTGAACGATACAAACGCGAGGAGTCACTCAGAAAAGTGGCGTCTATCAACTGCGCAGAGTTGCAAAAGGCCGTGTTGGAGTGCTACCTGGGATGGCTGTTTTTGACTGGCAGCCAGTGCACTGAGGAAATATCACGGACCACAAAATGCATGGACGTGCAACTGCGAGCGCTCAAGCAACTAAGGTACGACGACTGCTACGACAAGAAACACTGCTCGCAAATACGCGCTGCAGTGGACCTCTTTTTCACGACAAACTTCGGCCAGTTTGGCGAAAACATGAATGAGAAGACTGTTGCCGAATTCGACCGTGACGTCGACAACGCCTTCTCGGTGTTTTGGGGTTAATTCTTGCGTCGTATATTCATTGCTGTCTGGTGTTTTGGATGTCTTGTACCAAATCCTGCCACAAGTCAAACTTCTCTTGATACTTCATCAGCGCCACCAACCCGGACGTGTTCGGAAACACATAGACCTTGGGCTTGTACTTGCTATGTGCCTCGAAGCGCCGGACGATATGCGGATCGGTTTGAAGGCCCCACACGAAGTTGGCGAGTTTGTACTTCGGGTCGAGGTATTTCGCCACAATCTCCCATATGCCCTTGCCTATGAACACAATGAATGGTGCCTCGGACGCAGCAAACTCTGAGAACAAGCGCGGCACGTTGCGAAGTTTCTCCTCCTTGGAAAGCTCCTGCGCCTGCTTGGTGCACCGAAGCACCAAGTCCGTGAAGCCCACTCCGAAGTTGACGAGCTCGAAGTCGTGTCTGGCCGCAGCCTTGCATTGGCCCTCTTTGTATATATCTCCGCTGAGTAATGCATGGTCTTGTATGTCGATCTGTCGTAGCGCAAGTATGGCACTGAGGATGTCCAGGGCATTGAACAACTTCCAGAAGAGGTTCGTAGGATGTGCGTAGTGGTGCTGTTGTTTTGAGGATTCCACTCCTGGATTGTAACCTATGAACACCAACGTGAGCCCGCTCTGGAGCGAAGGCGGGAGATCTTTCCATGCGCTGTCATGCACGGCCTTCGTATTCGCCGTCTTCACTTTCTTCGCTGCAGCGACGCTTGCCTTCCTGCTTTTCACAACCTTGGACGGCAGCTTCGGAGGATCTGACTCGGAGTATTTATACAGCTGGATGATGCTGTGTAGGGAAGGTTTGTCCATAAAAAGTTGGGTATGCGTGCGGCTCAAACGGTATTCAACTAAACTCGCGCCGCGTAAATACATCCCATCGCTAACGCACAAGTGCATGCAATGAGCGACAAGTCGTCATCTTTCGGGCTCCCCTACTTAGACCGGTCCTCTATGCAAGCTTCGGAAGTGACCGACACTTCGACCCCCATCAATTCCCACCAAACGGGAGATCACACGAACCTTTCACCTATTGAGATTGACGACCACCTAATAAAAAAGAAGGACACGCTGCATATCCGGTCAATCTTGAAGAACAGCCCGAACAGGCCATACAGCGCAAACATCGGAGGCGGCAAAAATTTCAATGGGGACTTCATTGGCAAAGACTTGTACGACAACTCGTTTACCACCTCATTCCAGAACGCACCACAGCCCAATACGTCGTACTACAGCATTGCAGGCGAAAAGAAAGGCATGGCATCGCAACTGACGCCGGCTGAGCCGAGAGTATTCTTCTCGCCCACTAAGGAAGTGGTGACATACGGCGGTAGCAACGAAGCAGAGTATACGGTGGACTTGACGCAGGAAAGCGAACCTTTGAAGGCGTCCGGTCAGTCTCAGGGCTCGCTTAATCGCATCTTGACCGATCCCACCATCCCATACGTCTTGCTGCTCTACCTTCAGCTTGCGCTCAACCTTGCCGTGGTGGGGGTGGTGTTGTATTTGCTATACAGCTTCATTTCGACTATCCAGCAAGACATACAAAACAAAATGGACCTCTATACGACCATTGCGAAGCAAGAGATTTCCGCCTGCTCCAAGAAGTATTTCCTAAACAAATGCTCCAATGAAAATGGCAATGTACGTGCACCAGCGTTGGAGCAGGAATGCTCTCATTGGGAGATCTGCATGAACAGAGATCCAATGCAGATTGGGAGGTCGAAAGTTTCGGCCGAGACATTAGCCGAGATTGTCAACGAGTTTCTCCGGCCCATCAGCTGGAAGTCGTTGATAATGATCTCGGCCTTCATCGTGGGAAGCATCGTGGTGACCAACGTGGCGTTTGGCTCCTATAGAAGCGCATCTAAGTTTGAAGCCCAGGCGGACCGCAAGAGAATTGCCGAATTGGAGGAAAAGTTGCGCCGTCAAGAGAAGACGTCTTCCAATGCGCAAACGCAAATGGTGACGCCAAACAATTACATTAGGTCAAGACCGATCGCAAATGATAGTCTCGTATCCTACAGCTCGCCGCTCTACAGCAAGGCAAGAAGAGACAACTAGCACACATTGGTGGACGCAAAGAGTAGCACGTTACGACTAATAAACGAAAACGATTAACATAGAGACATAGAGAGTTGCTTGCGACGAACTATAAATGCCAGACTAACATAGAGAGCACTATACACCACATATTCGAACCGAGATCAATCGGACCGAAGACGAGGTGTTCCTGGCGCCAATGCACCAATTGGAATTCTTGTAATGGATAAGGGCCCATATCATGCTTGGACGCAACTTTACGCGGCACCTGCAGAGTCGAGAACCTGATCTAAATATCGATGGACTAACAGAATGGAACCGACGAAACGAGTAGTTCGGAAGAGGCAGTATTCTCGAGCAGGATGTGCCGAGTGCAAACGCCGAAAGATCAAGTGTGACGAGGTGCACCCAAGGTGCGGAACGTGCTCTCGCATCCGAGTGCCATGCAAATTTCCGGATCCAAAGTACAAGAATAAGCCAAGGAGATACAAAAATGGCTCTGCTGCAGGCAAGCCGCTGCCTTCCAGCTCCTTCATTCTGGAGCCGAGCACGCTGTCGGAGTCCAAAGGCGATGTAGTTGGCAGAACCGATGCAGACTTCGAAATGCTACTATTTGAGAATGTGTTTGACGACGCCAATAATTTGGTGAACGATATCGCCAGCTACGATGTACATGCGGCGGAGGAGCATTTGGCCGAGCCGGCCGCCGCCATGAAGCCATTTCACTCCAACATCATATTGAACCAACCAAACGAGAATGTCTTCTTTGATGACCAGGAACTCGAGAATTACTTGAAGGACACGGACATACGAAACAATCCGGAGCTTGCGGACTTGTGGAGCCAGTTTAACATGAGCATGCGAGATCCCAAAGCGATGCAAGTGACCGAGCCGAAAGAAGAGCACAACAACATCCGACTCACTCACAAGATCATGGACACCTACAAGCTCAACTCGGAGGAGAGAGAGTATTTCTACGACATTGCTGTGGGCCAGGGCGTATATTATGTGTTTCCGTTTGCTCTGACCGTGGAGAACAACGAAGTGATGCATGTTATTCTCGAATACCTGTTGGTATTCAAGTACTTGGTCTATGCTCTCATTGCATTGAAGGCTTCGTGCGAATTCACCGCCACAGGCGACCCCAGGCACGACCGTACCCTGAAAAAGTGCACCGCCATTTGCATGCGTTTGCTTGTAGCAGCGTTTGGGGACCTCAAGAACAATGAGTACTCGCTCTGGCACATCGAAGGTTTGATTCTCACGGTGTTGGTGCTTACTATGTTGTTCTCCGACATGAATTTCGTCGATACTAAACAGCCTCCTATTTCGTGGATTTCCCATTTGAGGGACGGCAGAGCGTTGTTGGTCAAATATAACTCCATCAAGTCGCAGATGCTCCACTACAAGCCGGATTCCCACGGAATCACAATCGCCAAGCTCCTTTTCTTCTGCTACGAGTGGCTTTCCAAAATGTCGCTGCCGCTTCATCTGATCACCCAGGACGATTTGGCAGATCTTTGGTTGATCGCTGGATTCGCATCACTGAACGAGCTCGACAACCACGTTTTGGAGAAACTCAGGGTGATCATACCTAGAACTAGCGTCCACTCCGACTTCAACCTCTTCATGTCGCTCTCGACAGGTGTCATCGACATCGCATACAAGCTTTTGGACCTGTTTGCGATCATCAATGCAAAGCGAAGTCACGACGAATCATATCACACAGATCCAACGACGTTGGCAAACATCATGGCCATGATAGACAAAACCTTGCAAGACAAAATTGTGCCTGGGAGCTCATCAGAGACGTGCATTATCCCGAGAGAAAATGTCATGCATCCCCTATATCCAGATGAGTCTAGTAGGTTATTACTTCCGCTGAGTGCCTACGGTAGAGATACTGACAGAATTCCAGAGGTTGTCTACTCGTGGTGCGATGTGGCCGTCCAGCTTCACGTTTACTGCATCTACCTCAAAATACTCACTTCGCCGGGGCTCCTTCTACTACCCCGAAGCCACCCAATGATTTCGGAAGTCATCAAGAAGCTTTTGAACCTCATGTTTTTCCTCAAACCAAAGTCTGACCCAGCCTACAGGCCGGAACTAGCTTTGGCGGAGACGGAGAATTACTACTTGTCAAAGTGCCTTTTTGACTCGCGCGCTATCATGGTTCAACTAGCCTTCCGCATGTGTATCGATCTCACCGATAGTCCGGATGATTTCGAGAAATTGGAGCTTTACTTCCGAGGCCTCACCAAACTCGGCTGCGGCTGTTGCATCCTCGCGCTCAAGCGTTTAGACGTAAACAAGAGAAAATCCAAGGAACGTGCATCCAAAGTAATTGAGGGCACTTACCACGATCTTAACTACCTGGCCGAGGGGTTTCCTATTTATTAGCTTTCGCCTTGTATATTACACATCATCTTATCTCAAGCACTCTGCGCTATTGTACCTGCCCAATCGGGTAATATGCACGCACATTTGAGACGGCTGCGAAATCCATTTAAGATGATTCATGGAACACACTTGAATTCAACCTCAGAATGAAAGAAACTTACACTGTCGAGGTGAAACTGATTGTAAGTGATGCTCTGCGCAGGAGATCTAAGCTTGCCAGCTACATGTCTACATCTGACTTACCACTACTTGCGGTTGGCATCGTACTTATAGTGATCGCGGCATTGGGGTCTCCCATTCAAACATACCTATACGGCAAAGCGTTTTCAAAATTGTCAAAGTTATTGCTAGGTGAGTATCAGAATGAGTCGTTCATCTACGACGTTAGGATTCTTTGCGGTGCGATCATGGCCGTTGGGTTAGGCAGGATGATCTTCACTTGGTTGGGTATATTAGCGTGGCTCCTTGTTGGGGAGAGGGTGCAAATTAGAGCAAGGAAAAACATATTTCACAGTTTGTTGAGCAGAAGTGTCGAGTGGTTTGACACCAAGGAAAATCTTAGTGGCACGATGGCCCAAGTGAACAGGTGCGTTGAAGAATTGCGATGTGGAGTTTCTGAAAACTTGGGATTGCTCGTCCAGACTGCCGCCTCATTGGCTTTCTTGTTTGCAACCGCCATGATAGCGCTGTGGTCTTTGACCTTGGTGATCATGGCCGCGGCACCGTTCATGGCACTTTCCAGTTTGCTATTCGGCAAGTTGACTTACAAGTATGCGTCAATGGAGAACATGCGGAGTGCGGCAGCATCAAAAGTTCTCGACTGGTGCTTCTCCTCGGGAAAAGAGATGAGAATATTCAATGGGAAGCATTTTGACGCAGTCAAGTTCAACAGGGCAGTGGACTTGTCGGCGAGATCATTTGTACAAATGTCGTTGGCCATTGCTGGCAATGCTACGACAATGAAACTTCTTATCAATATTGTGCTCGTTCTGGGCTGTTTGTTCGGCAAAAAAATGATTGACATGGGCCAAATCGGAGTTGGTCTGATGTTCACTGCATTCTCTGCCTGCCTTCTTCTTGGATCAGAGCTCTCGACACTTGCAGAGACACTCGCAATTCTTCAAAAGGCACAGGCGTCTACTTCCTCGATAGATACTATGGGCTTCGCTGGGCAGCCTCCAGAAGTTGTTCAGCTAGGGTCTCCAAAGCTTTCGTGCACGTCGATAAGTATGCGAGCTGTGTCTTTCCAATACATTACGTCAGTCACGGCTGTCATTAAAAACGTTGATGCCTATTTCGACAGCTCCTCTTTGAACTTCATCTTGGGAAAATCCGGGAGTGGAAAGTCTACCGTTGCACTGCTACTTTCCGGACTCTTGGTGCCCACACTGGGCTCAATCTGTGTTGACGAAGTCGAGGACAGAGATTTGGGCCCCTTGTGGTACTCGCAAAATGTGACTTATCTTGAACTGAACTCTACTATTTTCGACCAGCTGCTCAGGAAAAACCTTTTACTTGGTTGTGTGAGTACAACGGACGATGTGTTGATGGAAGCATGTCAACTTGCAGGCCTCTCCGATTGGGTCGACCTGCTTCCCCAGAAAATCGACTCCATGATCAAGGCCACATCACTATCGGGAGGACAATTACAAAAGGTGGGATTGGCTCGTGCATTTTTGAGAAACTCGCCTATTTTGATCTTGGATGAGGCGACCAGCGCCATAGACATTGCCTCACGAGGCAGAATCTTCAGCAATGTTCGAGAAAAGAGGCATGGCAAATTGACGATAGTGATCACTCATAACCCGATGGAGATCAAGGATCATGATCAAGTACTTCTCTTCGAAGATGGCGCAGTAAAGTTTAGTGGGAGAGGTTCTGAGGTCGACTTATTCGAAAAGTTCGAAGAGGGCGAAGATTATGACGACTCGTCCTTTGAAGAGTCGGAAGTCTCAGACAAGAAACAACGCTTCTCAGTCTACGACTATCTTACCAACCCTGCCGTGTTAAGGGACCTTGAGCAGCCGAAGGAAGAAGAGTTAATACCGTTGAGTATCTTCCGCATATTGAGACTATGTTACGCCACTACCAACAATCGGATTCTCATCACCGTGGGTTTGGTCTTCTCCTTTTTGTGCGGCTTGGCGTCGCCAGCTCTATCTTTCTGCTTTGCAAAGCTTCTTGCTATCGTTTTCGATACTGTTCCTTCGCAGCCGGTGTCATGGGTCATCGCTACGATTGGGGTTGCATTGACTGAGGCCCTATTTTACTTCGTTTCACACGTATCTCTCCTGTACTCGCTGGAAATGTGGATAGTGGCTCTTCGCAAGACGTGCTTAGCAACTATCAACGACCAAGACATGTCGTTTTTTACGACTCTTTATCTGAGCCCTTCGGATCTCACGACACTCTTGATGAACGACACAAGAGATTTACGGAACCTCGTTTCGGAGTTTTTGCCAGCTGCTTTGCTGGCAGTGTCACTAAGCACTCTTGGAATCATTTGGGCGATTGTCGTCGGATGGAAGTTGGCCTTGGTCGGCCTTGCGTTCGTGCCGTTGGTCCTTCTTGTCACAGTCGCCTACGGATTGATTCTTCTGAAGTATGAGACAGAATACAAGAGCAGAGTGGCCGAGCTTGAAGCTTTTGGCTACAATGTGGTTGCAGGAATCAGAACAGTCAAGTCCTTTGGCCTTGCAGACGAACTTCGATCAGATTTTGACGTCAACCTAAACGCAATTCATTCCGCAGGCATGAAAAGAGCTCTTGCCTCGGGGTTTGGAATTGCTCTTCAGGAGCTATGTACAAGTGTGGCAACCGGTGTCATCCTTTACTATGGTATGTGCTTGGTCGCTCGAGGAAATTACTCAAACGCACAGATGTTGGAGGTTTTGACTCTTTTGATGTTCACCATGGCTAGTGCGGGTTCTTTGATGCACAAGTTTCCGGAAATTGCCAGGGGTCAGAGAGCAGGAACATTGATATCGAGGATATTATCTTATGGTGCCCTGGGTGTGGAGACAGATGGCGATTTGATAGTAGTCAACTATCGTTCTTCACCCGTGTTGGAGGCGACGGACGTTTCATTCTCCTACCCAGACAGCACGTCTAAACGCTATAAGGCTGTTTTGAATAACGCCAGCTTCCGTATTGCCAACGAAATCGTGGCCATTGTTGGCGAGTCGGGCGCTGGTAAGAGCACAATTGGCCTGATTTTGGCCAGGCTTGTTCCTCGCGATCGAGGCAGCATCATGCTCTTTGGAAAGCCAATCTCGAGCTATGAGCCTGAGTGTTTTCGGTCTACGGTTGTGTTATGTCCCCAATCAGCTAATTTCTTCGAAGGAACAGTCTACGAGAACCTAACGTACGGGTTAAGACCATCCACTGTCAGTCCTGAATTTGTGTTTGAATGCCTAGAGAAATGCAATGCACTCTCGTTTGTCGAGAAATTGCCGTGTGGTGTTGACACTGTGATTGGAGAAGGGACAGATACGCTGTTGTCTCTCGGGCAGAAGCAGCGTCTCTCGTTGGCTCGTGCACTTGTGAGGAAGCCCAAGGTATTGATCCTAGATGAGCCCACATCCAATTTGGATGCTGAAAATGCAGAAATGATCACCGAATTGCTACTCGGATTGCAAGAGGTGGACTCAAAGTTGGCGATCATAATCATTACGCATGACGCTCTGGTAATGAAGAGGGTTCCCCGGTTATTGGTCTTGTCGCACGGCGAGGTGGTCCAGGACGGTAGCTACAACGATCTCGTGAGCGAGCGTGGAGAATTGTTTAGGTTGTTAAAGCAAATCTGATTACTATACTCTCATAACTTGACATTAATGTAAGGCACTTCCACGTCCTCACCTTCCTTGTCGTCGCAGCAAATCTCAAGGATCAAATTCTTGACGTGTGGCTCAAGCTCCTTCTTGCTCACCGTTTCTATCAATTGAGTGATCTTCATGGTCAATCTCTCCTTGACCTTCTTAGGAGGGAAGAATGAAGCATACAATAATGTAACACCGTAGGACAACATCGAAATCTCCAAGCCTTCGTTTTCTTGGAAGTGAGAGATCAATTCGTTCAACGTAACGTCAGTGATCTCGAATCTGTCCCAGATCTGATCAAACTCCTTGCCGTTGTACGTTCCACGAGGAGACTTGACTGGCTCGGAAAAGCCAAAGAACGGGAGAGCCAAGTTCACAAACCCATTCTTGTACTTTTCGATATCATCATGCCCAGCAGCAACCTTGTACAACTCAAGACAAACCAAACCCGTCACCAAAGCGGTGGTGGTGGCAATGGCTGGAATGATCTTACCAGCGATGAACTTGGTCTTCGAGGCGTCCGCGGTTTCTATACCGTAGTTGAGGGCTCTGCAGTTCGAGGCGGCAGCAATGAATTCGATATGGTGGTTTGTGTCGTCGTCCTTCTCGAATTCGATGGGAGTCAATCTGTAGCCCGCCAACGTGGAAGGCTCGGGCAACGTGGCAGCGATTTTCTGGATTTCCTCCTCATCGAAAGCGCCAGAAAGTTGCTTGGCCTCCTCCTCTGCCTCATTCTCGTTGGCAGCAATCTTGACACCCGACTTAGGGACAAAAGCTGCAGGCTCGTAGTTGTCCAAAACCTTCTTGTAGTCATCGAGCGTCGCATTTGGCGCCTTCAAACCATAAATATAAGCCAACAAGTTGGCACCTCCGATCACGAAATTGAGGTGGTCTGGGTTGTTGATGTCGAACTCCAAAACCTTGGGCGCTCTCTTAGGTCCAGACCAGAAGGGAGCGCCATTGGAAGTTTCGGCATCCTCGGGGAAGTTGTACAACAACTGCTTGATCTCGTGGTTGAACTTGACTTCAAACTCGCCACGAGCCCACTTGATGCACTCCTCGAAAGAGTAAGGTCTATTATTCAAGAGAGAGGCGATGTTGGCCAACGTACCCTTGATGTCGGGGTTCTGCTTCAACGTCTGTTCCACGTAGTTTGGCTGACTCAAGTACAAGTTGACCGTCTCTGGCGAGTCAGCAAAGTAGCCCTGGAACAACGACTTGGCCCAAGCAATGGTGTGATCGATCTTGTTGGGAAACGAGCGCAATGTACACAAAGGAATCGACTTCTCAGGAGGATCCTGGGACGACGAGTACGACTCAGTCAAGTTGGGAATGACCACCTGGGTGTTGCCCTTGGTGCCCAAGGTACCAGACTCGAGCAATGGCTTTCTGTAAAACATGCAGCGGCGGTCCACGTACGTTCTGGCCTCGACATTGTCAAGAGCGTTGGTGACAAAGTCCAACTGCGACCAGAACTCGTCGCCAAACACGTCCTCGGTGTCGGGCCCCACTTTGTCCAATTTGGAAACAATCTTGCCCTTCAAGTCTGGGTTCATCACCTCGACCGCACGCGCGGCGATCTCGGACTTGTTGCCGCCCACATCCTTAGGTCTGAACAAAAACTGTCTGTTCAAGTTCGATCTCTCGATGGAGTCGTTGTCCGTGACCACGATGCTGCCGTCGGGGCCGGACCCAAGGCCCATCATGGCCCAGTTCTTCAACATCTCGCAGCCAATGGCGCCAGAGCCCACCAAGAACACCTTCAAGTTGGAGATCTTCTTCTGGTAGTCTGCGCCAAACACGGCGATCTGGGCGTCGTAGCGCGAGCCCACGGGGGCGGTGGTCTCTGCGTTACGTGGGAACTCCTCGGCCAGGGGCAAGGACTCCAAGGAGTCAAAGTACAAGTACTGCTTGACGGGGCCGAACTTGGACAGGCAGCACTTCAACACCTCCTGGGCGACCAAGCCACCGAAAAAGGCCACCATGCCCGGAATGTCGCCGGAGGCCTGGTGGGCCAACTCGCGGAGAAGGTCCTCGTCGATGTCGGCGCCGGCGAGCACGTCGGGGAACTGCGTGGCCACCTCCTTCGCGTACTGGAGCACCTCGTTGGCGTCCTCGGTGTGAAAGGGGCGTGGAAGCGCACCCTGGTGCCGCGTCTGGAACGCCTGGAGCGCCTGGAAGCCGATGTGGAGCTGTGGCGGGCGGTCGAACTTGGCGTAGTCGGAGTAGACGAATTCGGGCGCGGCCAACTGGGCCAGGAGCGGCTGGAACGCGAGCTTGGCGGGCATCTTGACCTGCTGGTACAAGCCGCCCTTCTCGTAGGTGCCGTAGGAGTCGTCGATCTTGATGCGGAACGCATAGGGCCCGAGCACCTCCACGCGGTGGGGCGAGCCGTCGTTGAGGCGCGGCATGCCGTCCACCTCGGAGAACTTGACGTAGTCGCCGTCCTGCAAGCCGTGTCTGTTGTCGTCCAACATGGTGACGGTGCCGTCGGCCTCGACGTCGGACACGATGCCGGCCAACGGCTCCTCGCCCGTCTGGTCTATGACGCTGAACTTGTCGCCCAAGTCCACGAACAACTGGCCGAACAAGCCGCGGATGTCCGCGGCGATGAAGCCAATGTCGTGGGCCCGCGCAAACGTGTCGATGGCCACCTGCTGCTCGAGCAGCACGTTGGTGGCGACGATGCACTTGAAGCGGGCCAACGTGGCCTCCAGCACGTCCGGCACCACCAGCACGGGCACGTACAGATTCAACTCGGCCAACTTGGGGGCGGTGGCGGCGGCGGTTTCGGCGCCAATGTCGGCCTCCGAGAGGAAGAACTGGGTGGAGAGGTCGCGGCGCAGCACGGGCAGCGGGTCGTAGAGGGCGAGCAGCTTGACGCCGGCGAGAGCAACGTTCTTGGCGATCTCCACGCCTAGACCCTTGAGCCCGATCACGAGCACGTTGGCGTTTTGCATCTTGAGCATTGCCTCCTTGCCCAACACGTAGAGCTGGCGCGAGTAGAGACTCTCATCTATGGAGGGGGAGTCGATTTGCATGTCTGACATGATTAGAAATGAATGCTGAGTTTTGTGCGCGGCGTGCACACCGATATACCCCGGAGGAAGGAACGGCACAATGACCAGAAGAACAAGAGAGAACAAGGCGAAGAGATTTAGAGGAAATAGAGGAAATAATATATGAGAGAGAAGAGAAGCGATCGATGGAGGGCTCGATGGAGCTCGATTGGGCCTGGACGGAGGGCTTGATGGGGCTCGACCAGTGGAGTGCACTGCGTAGTACCTGCTGCGAAAGGCTGCAACGGCGCCAGGCGGCAATTGGGCCGAGGTGAAGGGAATGGGTAGCGGGCGGCAGGTGAGAGGCGGGCGGAGAGTGTAGATGCTGGTGGGTATGTTCGGTTTCGGAATTATGGGCGATCAACTGGACAGACACACTGGATGTAGTCTGACAAATGTGCTTCCACAATAAGAGCGTGGAAGAGAAGAGCGTTTCTTAAACTGTCTTTTGGCGACAGCTTGCAACTATCATAGACGAGAGCGTTACCAGTATGGTCGTTCACTATTCGCCGTGCTCGACCTCTAGCAGAGAGAACGTACTTAGACGGTGAGACAGAAGATTGTCGAGTAGAGCTTCTCGCTAGGGGACAAATAGTGTACTGAACATTCCAACTGCACGGGTTAGTAGACGAAGCAGAGGGTTGTAGAGTATTGAAGATGCAAATATCGCATCGCAAAGCGATTGACAACGCAAGCAGTTGTAGAGTTTGAAGGCTGCGGTCTTAAGCGGGGAGAATAATCATTTCAAAACGCTAGATGATTTTGGGGACCGATGCACTCGCCGATAGTGAGCTTAGTCCTGCAACTTGAGGATGAGATGGCGCACGATCAGTATCAGTCCACTGACCAGCATACGAGTGCACTGCAGTCCATACACACTGAAAGTCACTGGAAAGGAAGATGTGCGTGGTCTGCTCCCTCAGGCACAATTTCAATCATATTCGAACGTTTTTCGATTTTTGCAGCTCGCAAAGGCTATTCAACTTTTGTGGACTTTTGCATCTGCGTGAGCATTACCATAAACTGAGACGACATAATCGTACTACCTTGGAGTAAGCAAAACATACAAACCTCGCGAAGTGCAACAAGTGAGCGCCAATTCGGCGTGCAATGTATTTAGCCCATCGCATTAACAGATACGTTCAGCTTGTCGCTTATAGCCAACGCTTAGAGGAAACTACAGGGTGACGGACTTCTCATGGCCACTGATTGTCAATGTGCACCAGTAAATGTCAAAGCACATTGGATATCAAGTACATCGCACTTGTCGTGCATCGTGATTGACCGAGACGTAGTAGGAGTAGTATCTTGAGCGGATCTTGGTGGTGGGTGCAAATGTGTAGTGCGCACGCCCTAAAATTTCTCATCGTTACTCTACACCTCCAGCATGCGTCCGTCTTCCGTCAGCCTTCTGAAGCGAGCGCTCAAGTACGGCGGCAAGAGCGGCATCTTGCCCCCGCCACGCCCCATCTTCAAGCACAACCCGATCCGGCCCAAGACCGCCGAGGAAAAGGCCGAGGACGCCCGCATCGAGCAAGGCTTCGCCGACGGCGTGCCTCTCCCGAGCAAAAGCGGCTTCACGTTCCACAGGCAGCCCGTGCAGAAGCCGGTTGTCACGGTGGAGCAGCGCATCGCTCTCGTGGACGAGCGCGTGACCAAGAAGGCCAGCGAGCCCTGGAAACAGAAGCAGGACGAGCTCCGGCGCCAGCATTTGAAGGACGCGTACCGCACCGAGGCCCAGCGGCTCGAGCACGCGGCCGCGGCCAAGCAGCAGGCGGCGGCCACCGACAAGGCCAGCCACCGCGCCGAGCACACGCACCTGGAGGCGGCGCAGCTCACGCTCCCCACGTTGGACCTGTACTTGCTGGGCCCCATGATGCGGCCCCGCACGGCGGAGGAGAAGCAGCGGGTGCGGCAGCAGCGCGCCGTGAACCGGCAGCGGGCCGAGTTGGCCGTGAAGGAGGCGCGGGCCGAGCAGTTGTTGGCGTTGTACCACCGCGCCGCGGCGTTCATCACCACGGAGCAGGAGTTGGAGGCGGGCATCCGCGACGCGTTCGAGGTGAAGGTGGGCCGGTTCGAGAGCGCGGAGCGCTTGGTGGAGGACAAGCTCTTTGGGCTCCACAGCAGCTACGCCACGGCGAAGGCGGCCGAGCGCATGGTCAAGGACGCGGCGTTGGGCGAGATCAACGGCAACGTGGGGCTTGCCACGGTGAAGGACACGTTGAGCGGCGCCACCGAGGCCCAGCGGCGCGAGGCCATGCGCCGCCTCAACCGCTAATGTACATAGACGGCCAATACAGAGTCATTCAGGCATCATACTACGGTTAGCAGGATGATAGCAGGCGCTACGGGCTGCCACAGGCACTTTCACGACATGACATGGACATTCATAAGATGTCACTTCTACCTTTCTAGTTACTTGACTGTGCTGAACGTGAAGACAAACTTCAATCTCCAATGGCGTGAAAGCTTCCCGAAAACGAAAGTGATGACCAAAACTTGAAGAAGTTTCATTGACGTGTAGAGTTTCTTCTAGAGATTGATACATGCTGAACGGTAATGCGAACTGGTCGTTACATGGCATCGATGCTACATGTACCTCATTCTGGTGATTGTGATAGACTTTCTCAATGGACAACAACTTCACGGCTCTCAGATTGCAGAATGGCAAGCTCTACATGTCGTCGGACTGTAGAATGCCATGGCCACAACCTCATCGTGCATCCCAGCCATTGAGAAGTGCAATAGGCCAATTGCGTTCAACCTTGACGTATCTGAGACTACGTAGACTGCAAGACTGATTGACTGCAGTAGATCATAGTGGACAGGTAGAATATAGTACCAGTAGAACTGTGACTAGTAGAACTGTGACTAGTAGAACAGTGACAGACAGTGACCGGTAGAATAGTGACCAATTGATTAGTGACTGGGAGAATAGTGGCTGGTAGACATGGGATGAAGATCGACACCATCAATTCATCCAGAATGATCCAGAATTTCTGGTCTCGGTACTGCTCAGGCATGCATTGGTGATGGTCGATGTCATCTCAGTCTGCGTTCGCGCAACATCAACTACATGCTGCCGAAGCGCATCACCTCCTACCAGCACTACTTCTCGCAGGTGTACCGCAAGCGCATCCGCTATGTCAACCGTGTGGCGTTGCTAGCCGCGCTCGTGCTCTCGGTGCTTCTCCAGCTTCCCTACGGCAACTTCTGGTGGACCCTTGCTGCTGGGGCCTACCGAGTGCCGGTGCTCTTCGTGGCGCTCTGGGCCGTCAAGCTCGCGCGCCAGCACAACTCGGTGGTGGAGTACTCCACCGCCAAGACGTTGGCCGCCCAGGTCGTGGCCAGCGTGTGTTCCCGCACGTTTGTGTCGACGCATGCGTTCTTCACGGCGTCCAGCTACCTCTTGTGCGGCGTGTTCCTCGCCCAGCTCCCGTTGGTGCTGCAATACTACGTGTTGGCCAAGGAGTACCGCCTGCAGCCCGCCATCAACGACGCCTGGGTGTACTTCTGGTTCCACGCGTACTTTGCCAGCTTGCTCTACTCGGTGCAGCACGTTGTGTTCCAGCGCAACAGGCTCCTCTTCCGCTACGGCGTGTATGCGGTGCGGCCCGGGAGCGTGCTCTTCGCGGGCGCCGGCCTGCTTCTCGGCAACGCGTTGGGCTTCACGTTGGTGTCCTCGGTGGTGGCCCCGGTGCTATACTTCGTGGCGCGCTCCGCCATCTACAGGCTCAACTGGCTCGTGTGGACGGTGCTCCTGTTGGACGCGGCCACGCCGCCGTTCCACATTGGCTTTGGCACGTGGCTCAACGTGGCGTACGTGCTGTTCTTCCTCTTCTTGGCGTGGGAGGCCATCAACCACACCTTCAACATCTACGCCACCATCGGGTGCTTGGACGGCAAGGAGCCCATCTGCAGCGCGTCCGAGGACCCCGTGGCCACGCTCTTGTCGGGCTTGCGCGACGTGGACCCCGCCAACCAGATCAGCCGCTTGTCGTCGTTCCAGGAGTTGGCGTACTTGGCCACCGCCACGGGCCCGGACGCCGACAAGCGCCGCAACGCCATCTACAACACGCAGGCCAAGTCCAGCTTCGTGTGGCCCGCCATCTTGGACGAGTGTGCGTTGGTCATCAAGGACACGTCGTCGCGCGTCAACTACCGCTCCAAGTCAGACTTGGCCGCGCTCGAGGCGGTGGCGCTACGAGACGACTCCAAGGCGCTCTTCGCCAACGACTCCAAGGACAAGATCTTCGGCAACTCCGACACCTTCGCCAACGACACCACCAACATCGCGGTGAGCGCGGCGTCCAGCCCGATCAAAAAGTACGACGCGCAGCCCAAGCTGGTGCAGTTGTTGAGCAAGCTGCCGCTCGCCAAGGCCGCGTATGACGTGGTGTGGCTCCCGCTCTCCGCGTGGCTCGCGGCCTACCTCACGCCGCAGGTGCACAAGCCCACGTCGTTCGTGCAAAAGATGTCTGCCGTGCGGGCGTCCATTGCGGCGTACCACAAGCAGTTTTTGGCGTCCAACGTGGGCGCGTTGTTCCGCATCACCCCCAAGAGAGACGCCGAGTCGCGCGTGGTCAACCCGGCCAACTTTGGCAACGCCGTCATCGCCCTCAGCGGGCTCTTGATGCACGCGGTGGAGGAAGACAGAAACCTCACCATCACAAACAGCCACATCAGTGAGGTGTTGAACTTGTTGGAGCGGCCCATCAGGGCGTGCGCCAACTACACAGACATGTTGCCTGCCTCTGTCTACTTGGCGCCCGGCGAGAGCGAGGACGGGAACGAGCCACGCCACCACTTGGTGGCGTTGTTGCATGACTTGACCATGAACGAGTTTTTCTGCCTTTGCGTCAAGTACAACTACAAGTTGAACGACTTGCTGTTGTCGCTGCGGGCGTTCAAGCTTGCCAAGTGGGTCATCGACGCCTCCATCGCGCAGCAGCAGAAGATGACCAAAACGAACATGGCGAAACTATACTAGCCTGCCATGCATATCGCTTTCGGATTACTCTCACTGCGCACAAAATTTTCCGGCAGTGGGTAGTGTCGAGGAAAGGATCTCTAGGACAGTTAGTGTCTCGGTTATGTTAGCATTGCATATACGCCTCCAATGTACTATTCTATCAATTTTCGTTACTTCCCTCCCCACCATTGTTCTCACTCAAGCTCAGGGTGGGCATCACGTCGAGCAATACCGGCTTCAACACCTCCTCGTCGAACTTCGTAAACCACCGCGCGTGCTCCTCCGCGCTCAAGAACGCGCCAAGGACACCGCTGGACTTCTGCGCGATTGCGGCCGTAGCCGCGTGCGCCGTGTTCAAGTTGCCTGCGCCCGCCGAGCCGGTCAAGAGATCGTCCACGTCGCTGGTGTTGAACTCGTCATCGTCGCCCATAAGGTCCGACTGCGAGTTGTTGCGCGACACCGGTCTGCTGGAAGACTTGGCATACGGCAACGAAGTCGACGACGGGTCGTGCTTGAAAAGATTGCTCTTGCTGGGGGCCCTGTTGGCGTACACGGGGCTGGTGAATCTTCTGTTGCCCATGAGGTTGCTGTTGCTGCCCGAGTTGCCCACGCTCAAGCGCGGGGCCTCGATGTCGAACTCGTCGTCGGAGTCCTCGTGCTCGTCCACGCAGCCGACCTTGATGCCCAAGATCTCGAGCATGGACGCGGTGGTGCCGCCAAAGAAAATCACCGTGAGCACCACCACCACCAACACCGTGGCAAGCAACGTCCACTTGGCCTCGCCCTGGAGGCCCAACGCCAACGCCACGCCGACCGCGCCTCGCAAGCCCGCCCAGAAGATCATCATCTGGTACGAGTGGCTGATTTCCTCGGGGATGGTCTGCGACGACATGCCGATGAGCCCGCCGCGGCTGAACTTCTCGAACCTCGCGCGGTACAAGAAGTTCAAGAAGCGCGAGAGCGGGAACACCGCGCACCAGCGTGCCACGCAGATCAGGATGAAGGTCACGATGATGAGCAACGGCTTGAACACCAACTCCACCTCGGTGAAGAGCGACAAGCCCAAGTAGATGAAGATGAAGTTCTCGGTCAACTGGGCGAGGAACTGGAAGATGTACTTGGTAGCAATCTGCGTGCGGCGCGACATGTTGAAGTAGGCGTAGTGCTTCAAGGTGATGCCGCAGAACAACAACGACACGATGCCCGACATGTGCGCGCCGTTGGAGAAGAAGTACGACTGGTACGCGAAGAGCAACACCAAGCACGTTTCGATCTGCGGGTAGCGGCGCACGTGCGAGTGCTTCAAGATCAACGCCACGATGATGCCCACCGAGATGCCAATGATGGTCAGGATGGTGAAGGTCATGAGGAAGAGCCCGATACCCTCGAACATGGACGAGAACTGCACGGGCTTGCCGTGGAACTGCTGGCACGTCTCGAACATCACGATGGAGATGGCGTCGTTGAGAAGCGACTCGCCGAAGATGATGGTGTACAACTTCGGGTCCACCTTGTACGCGTTGAAGATGGACAAGATGGTGACCGGGTCCGTGGCCGAGAGCGTGGCACCCACCGCCAACGCATCCACCCACTCAAGGTGCACGCCGTCCACGCCGAGTGCGGTCCAGAGGTAGAGAATGGTGCCCAACACGAGCGCCAGGATGAAGGTGCCCGGGATGGCGAACATCAAGATGGAGCCGATGTTGCTGAAGAAGTTGGCCTGATGTAGCTCGTAGCCCAGGTTGAGGATGATGGGCGGCAACAAGATGTTGAAGAAGTAGCCCGACTTGAACTTCACGGCGTCCTGGATGTAGTGGCCCGGCGCCACGCGGATCACTAGCCCCACCACCATGCCGTAGAAGATGGAGAGCACCGTTTCATGGATGGCCTTGATGCGGCGTTGCTGGAGGTAGTACGACGACCACAATGCCGAGCACAAGAGGAACAAAAGGATGAAGAGCGCCCACAGCGAGAACATCTCCTCGGTGACGGGGTCTGCGTTGTCGTCCGGGTCCGGGACGGGCACGTCGGGCATGTCTGGGTCCTCTTCCACTGCGCGCTTTAGCACGAGCTTGGCTGCGTAGGGTAGCGCTATCTTGGTGAATGCCTCCATGACAGCTGAAGATCGAGATCAAGTGATCGAGTGATCGAGTGTCGAGTGTGATCAGGTGTTGATGAGGTGTTGATCGGGGTTGATCAAGTGTGCTGCGGTTGATAGTAGTGCTGCGTGTTGATGTTGAGGTGTGCACACCGCCGAAATCAGCGGCAGCACAATAGGATCGGAGGGGTACGTGGCACTAGACGCGGCTACGCGTACGTATGATAGGGTAAGATGGTCTGATAGAGGTAAGCCATGGCCTGATAGAGGGGAGTTAGGGCAAGAGAGATTTAGAGGGTAGTTCGTGGATCCATAGAAAAACCAGTGAAGGAGATCCAAGTTCCAAGCAGAGATCCAAGCAAGAGATCAAGCGGACTGCTTGGAGCAGCAATTGCTCCACAATTAGACTACGACCATGAGATTGCTGGAATACTCCATGCATCTGATTCTCTGTTCTGGAGCTGTGCGGCTGGTCATCCTATCTCTACAACTGATTGCGCTCTCGCCGATCTTCTTGCCCGATCACCACCAGCTTCGTACTTAGTAAGAGTCCACAACTGTGGTTCTATGGTGATCGCATGCGTATAGGTTGCAGCCGATGAGTCCTTATCGCACTGTGAGTGCAACCGACTATGCACATCGTGCGCAGACTATGCACTTACTGTGCACTTACTGTGCACATTACTATGGAAGTGACTGCGAATGGCCAGATCCAATCATACAATTCCAGGTGCCGAAACAGGTACCGCCACAGGGGCCGTAATAGGAGCCGTAAAAGGTGCCAAAAAGGTGCAATAAAAGGTGCCATAACAGGTGCCAGGAAAGTGCCAGGATACAGGTGCCAGGATAATGATACAGGTGCCAGGAAAATGCCAGGGATAAAACGGGCAAGGTGTATGACATTTGGCATGCGCCAATAGGTCGCTTGCTATTGGGCTATGCTCTACGCATTCCCTACTGATACCCAGAGGTGTTAGCACGGTCCATACACTCCCATCGATGATCCAGGCTGCCACAGCGGCGATCTTCGCCTGTATCCCTGATCGCACTAAATCTCTCTGCGATGGCGTATGCATGGCTTGATCATCGCTTATCTTCAACACCTACCTCATTGTGCCAAGAGATACGGCTCTACGCATACCGTGACAGAGTCGCTAAAGCTACCAAAGGACTCTTGGTAAAGCGTGAGACCGTCCTTTCGATGTCTTGTCGTAATCGAGAACGTCTTGTCTCGTCTCGTCTTGTCGCTGAGCTGAGCCCAAGCGTCTTCTCGCTTCCATACCCCTTTTTGCGCTCATAACCAGCGCGGCTGCCATTTTTGGCTGCGCCGTTTCCAAGACCAGAGCCACGAGCGCACGAGCCAAGGTGCTCGAGCATTTCCGAGGTATGTGGCCGAGGGGCCGAGGTGAGTACCAAAGCAGATGGTGTGGGTGAGGCAGGGGAAGGGTGGTGGTGGACGCCCAATTCAGAATATTCCCGCACGGTGCAGGACGTCAACAAAGCAGCCGCACCGACTCAAGCCTCCAGCACGGCTGGAGGCGGCCAGAGAGAGAGAGAAAGAGAGAAGCACGGCTAGAACCGTACGTTGAACACGACCCGCGCGGCACACTCTAAAAATCCGTTTCTGCGCCGCCTGAGAGGACTCCTATCATCGTCGTCCTGCATGGCCACATACACGTTCCTATTGCTTTTCTTGCTTCTCTCTTCCTCCACTTTCACTCGCTCCACTCGCTCGCTCACTCGCTCGCATCCAGATATGCTCAGCGTCAACCACTCCATGGAGGAGCTCGGCTCGTACCCGCAGCGGACGTCGCAGATCAACCCCAACATGTCCTCCACCAACATCCTACAGCTCAACCACCCCAAGGCTTGGAGAACGCCCAAGCTCCCCTTCCAGCAGGTCACCCCGCCGCTGTCCAACTCGCCCACGCCGGTCACGGACAAGCAGACGCTCTTCTCCGTGGGCCCGTACCTGCACCCGTCGCACGCCTCGTCGGTGGTCAGCCTCGACCTGGTGGCCGAGCTAGGGCCCGTGGCGCTGGCCCCGGCGCCGTTCTGGAAGGCGCACGTGCCCCGCGTGGACATGCTGGTGTTCTCGTTGTGCGTGCTCTGGTACGGCTTCTCCATCGTGCTGTCCAACTCCACCAAGGCCATTTTGCAGCAGTTCCGCTACCCGGTCACGCTCACGCAGTTCCAGTTCGTGCTCAACGCGGTGCTCTGCACGGCGCTCTTCGCCGGCTTGGCCGCGTACCCGGCGCTCACGCGCCACTTCCCGGCCGGGTCCATCCCCAACTTGCATGCGCTCGACCACCTGGTGCGGCGCTTTCTCACCCCCACGGCGTTTGTGGTGTCCACCACGTTGCCCATGGGCGTGTTCCAGTTCTTGGGCCACATCTCGTCGCACAAGGCCACGCTGGTGATCCCGGTGTCGTTGGTGCACACCATCAAGGCGTTGCTGCCCATCACCACGGTGGTGATCTACCGCGCGGTGTACCGCACCAGCTTCCGCGCCGTCACCTACCTCACGTTGGTGCCGTTGATGCTGGGCATCATGTTGACGTGCTACAAGCCGCGGTCCGCCGTGGCGGACGCCGAGCACTACGTGCTGGGCTTGGTGTATGCGTTCGTGCTGATGGTGATCTTTGTGCTGCAGAACATCTTCGCCAAGAAACGCCTCACGCCCGCGGACAAGACCACCGCGCTCCCCTCGCACCGCCACGAGGAGAAGAAGGTGGACAAGTTGACCATCTTGCTCTTCTGCCTGGCCATCGGCTTCCTCTTCACGCTTCCGGTGTACGTCATCTCCGAGTTCAGCAACAGACACTTTTCGTTGGCGCAGGTGACGCCGCGCATCGCGCTCCTCGTGGCGTTGAACGGCGTGTCGCACTTCATGCAATCGTTGCTCGCGTTCCTGCTCTTGGGCACCATCTCGCCCATCAACTATTCCATCGCCAACATCATGAAGCGCATCGCGGTCATTCTCTTTGCCTTCATGTGGGAGAGCTCGTTCTCCTTCTCCGGCACCCAGAGCTACGGCATCGTTTTGACCGTGGCCGGCTTGTACTGCTATGACCGCTGGGGCATCGCCCGCACAAAGTAACTGTATTATACGCATCGACAAAGCATCCCACCACCTCGAACACCCAACACTTCTACCTAGGCACACCGAACACTTCTACCTTGTCACCTGCCATGTCCTGTCACTTCTATCTCGACCCTTCTACTAGTCACGCAACCTTGTCCCTTCTATCTGTCACTTCTTCCTGATTCTGCCTTCACCTTGCTTCGCTACTTCGCACCTTGCTGACTCTTCGTTACTACAATCTTACTGGGTCGCTGAACTGAATGTATTGATTATGCACCTGGATCAGTGGCCGCCGTCCGTGTTCAACATCTTCTTGAAGATGTCGCCGAACGCAACCATGAACACCGTCTGCCACACGCCCAAGCCGATACGGGGCGCCACACCACGGTACAAGCCGCGGATGCCGTTGGCGGAATAGATGTACTTGGCCGCAGACGCCACGCCCAAGTTCTTGGGTCTGTTGGGGTCGTTGGTCTTCGACTGCATCTCCACACGGATCACCTCAATGGGCTGGTTCCACGCGGACAAGCCTCCACCCACCACGGACGCCGCGATCTTCTCCACCGCGTTCAACTTGTCGTTCTTGGCCTTGCCGGTGAGGTTCTTGATGCCGTCCTCGGCCAAGCGCGACAACCCGAACCGCGAGCCCCAGTTGGTCATCTGGCGAATGGCAACCGCATTGACACCCTTGTTGATGCCGCGGATGCCGTCCTTCTTGAAGATCTCCTTGAACACCTGGAACGACGTCTGCTGGGGCACGCCAGGCACATTCGCCTGCTTGGCCCGCGTGATCTCCACCGTCTTCATGCACGTGCAGAAGCCCATGGTGAGGTACGCCTGCGCCACACCGCCGGTGACACCGCCGCCCATGCCCGACAAGAAACCCGAAAGGCCCATGGACCGGAACCGATACTCGGCCTCCGCCGACACAAAGAGCAACACCGCGCCCTTGGTGGACGCCTCGATCCACGCCCACGGAATCAAGCCCTGGTAGAAGCCCGACACGCCTCCGCGCGACCACACGAGCTTGGTGGCCTGGAGCAACGACAAGTTTCTGTTGGCAGCCATGGTGGTCTTGACGACCTCCAAGGGCTGGCCCAAGGTGGTGACTTCGGCCATGTTCAAGCCGGCACCCAAGAGGATGTTGGCGAAGTTGATGGGCTTTTTCTCGATCTTTTCCGCCATGGTGCTGGTGTAGGAGTTGGAGATTTTTCTCGCTCTTG
Source organism: Helenozyma rhizophorensis (assembly GCA_030573355.1). NCBI lineage: Eukaryota > Fungi > Ascomycota > Pichiomycetes > Serinales > Metschnikowiaceae > Helenozyma > Helenozyma rhizophorensis. The sequence goes on from JAJMDD010000009.1 coordinate 273,795, forward strand.
ATGTAGCGGAGCTGGTCCTGCAGAGAGCAACCCGGGACCGCCGGGCTCAGCCGTTCTCTCCACGTCACCTCCTCACTACCCCTCAGTCTGCCGCCTCAGACCTACCTACCGTAAAGGAACCGTAAGGAATTGTCGCCACTAGGTCTAGACCAAACCTTACCTAGGGGTTCTGAGCCGAGAACTGGGATCAAGATGAATTCGCTTCGCTTGGAGAGTCGCGACAGGTACAGGACAATCAAGGAGGACGATGGCTACTTGGCTGCTCTTGTGCCAGCCGGTGGACCTGTATAATGCGGCGAGGTTTCCGGTTCCCGGCGGTATTCGGGGTGGTGCCGGCATTTGTGAAGAAGATTGTGCCATAGCCGCACGAGAAGAACAACGTACAACGTTACAATTGACACTCAATTAGCAGGCGATACTAATTCTCAGTCGACCAATTGTCAGCCGCTACTAATTGTCAGCCGCTACTACTTGTCAGCCGTTGCTAATTCTCAGCCGTTACTCTCAGCCGCTGCTAGTCCACGTGTTGTAGTGGTCGCGACTCTTTGGCTTCGCTCCTGCCCAATGGCAGGTCTTGACCACTGTCTGGTTGCCTATCGGGCTGTCCAGATTGGGCAGAAGCATGTCACGTGCCGTCGCCTATGGTGCAGTGGAGGGGCGGGAAGGCGCGATCACGTGCGGCGCCTATAGTTTAGCACTGCAGGGAGGGGCGGGATTCACGCTCCAGTAAGCTATCTGGGAAATCAGGGCGTCCTGCACAACCCTCATCTGCCCAACACCTCGGCATGATCCAGAGCTACCTGTACGGAGGCCAGTCCTGGGGCCGCAACAAATTGGCAAAAGCGACAGAAGAAAACTAAAAAGTGAATGCAGCAGGGCAATCTGGCAGCACACGGAGAAAACGCGACTAGTCCGCCGCCCAAGAGGGCGCCCCGCTGAGCAGAACACAAGCTGAAATAGACAGCAGCAGGGCTGAAGACAGCTGCTGATTTTGCATATCGAAGCTGCCACCCACCCGAGTGCTTGGGCGCCTGTGCCTAGAGACGCTTGGCTTTAGTGTGTGCAGGGGGATTTCTTTTTTTGAGCGTTTTGTTGGATATAAAGCTGCAGTTCGCACCCAAACTGCCCACCAAATGGCACAGATCGCTTCTTTGGCCACCACCACCGGTGCGAGCGGCACGTCCACGCTGATCAAGCGCACGGGCAATGTGTCGTCATTGACGTCCAAGTTGACGGCCGTCGACACGTACGGAAACGAGTTCGAGGTGCCCGACTACTCCATCAAGGACATTCTCCTGGTGATCCCCGCGCACTGCTACGAGCGCCGCGTGGCGGAGTCCATGTACTACGTGTTCCGCGACATCTTCTGCATGGTGGCGCTCGGGTACGTGGCCAACAACTACATCTCGGCGCTTCCCAACGCGGCCGTGCGTTTTGGCGCGTGGGCGCTCTACTCGTACGTGCAAGGGCTCTTGGGCACGGGGCTCTGGGTGTTGGCGCACGAGTGCGGCCACCAGGCGTTTTCTGACCACCGCTGGGTGAACGACAGTGTCGGGTGGGTGCTCCACTCGTTCTGGCTCGTGCCGTACTTCTCGTGGAAGTTCTCGCACGGCAAGCACCACAAGGCCACGGGCCACTTGGAGCGCGACATGGTGTTCGTGCCCAAGACCAAGAAGCAGTTCTTGGAGGCGCGCCACGCGCACACGTTTGAGGAGATTGCGCTGGACTCGCCCATTGTGCTGTTGTGGCAGTTGGTTGCGCAGCAGATGGGCGGGTGGATCATGTACCTCTTCACCAACGTGACGGGCCAGCCCGTGGCCAAGACCGGCTGGGGCATGAACCACTTCAACCCCGCGTCCGCCATCTTCGAGAAGAACCAGTACTGGTACATTGTCATGTCGGACATTGGCATCCTAACGCAGCTCCTCGTGTTGTACACGTGGTACCAGCACTACGGCGCGTTCAACGTGTTTGTCAACTGGTTTGTGCCCTACCTCGGCGTCAACCACTGGCTCGTGTTCATCACGTTCCTCCAGCACTCGGACCCGCAGATGCCCCACTACGAGGCGGACCAGTGGAACTTTGCCCGCGGTGCCGCGGCCACCATTGACCGCGAGTTCGGCTTTGTGGGCAAGCACATTTTCCACGACATCATCGAGACGCACGTGTTGCACCACTACTGCTCGCGCATCCCCTTCTACAACGCGCGCGAGGCGTCTGCGGCCATCAAGAAGGTCATGGGCAAGCACTACCGTCACTCGGACGAGAGCATGTGGAAGGCGTTGTGGAAGTCCGCCAGATGGTGCCAGTTTGTGGACGGCGACAACGGTGTGATGATGTACAGAAACGTCAACGGCAACGGAGTGCCACCCAAGCAGTAGAGATAGAATAGAATATAGCGATACAAGGCAACTGCCACCTACCACGAACACGCCACAGTAGACGAAGATTTGCACCCATGCAGCCGCACCATTGTGGGGACAAGCACATGCTCACAACGTTCCCAAAACGGCATTTCAAAGGAATTAAGACCACCACGGTTTCATTCGCGGTTGTTCATCTGTTCATTCGCGTTTGTTCATTACTTTATAAGCGGAATTCCGACTCTCGTCCGCAGTCGATACGCACGGTACTCGTCTCCAAAGAACTCGACGAGAAGCTCCTCCTCGTACTCGATTCTGGCCCGGAAAAAGCAAAAAAGCTTGTACGCACCGGCAAGTGCAAGGAGCCAGTTTTGGAGAAGGACCTGTGTGCCCACAAACCACCAGAAGTAGCCAAAATAGCTGGGGTGACGTAGGTAGCGGTAGATTCCGTCGGTGACCAACACGTGCTTTTGCGAGTGCTCTTTCTGTATGTAGTGGTTGAAGGAGACGCCCGCCGTGTACATGGCTAGCGTTCGGCACGTTTGGCCGGCGCCTATGAGCAACATCGCTGGGATGAGCCATTTCGACGAAAATGGTAGCACCACCTTGTGGAGTGCCGCCTCCACTACAGCCACGGCAAACACCATATGAAGGTCCGAGTCGTTGAGGATGAACGAGTCGTCATCCACCTCGGACGTGTTGAAGAGAGCGGTGCTTAAGAACTCCAAAAGGTGAAAAATCGAGAGACTCAAGACGTACGCTGCGAGGCGGAACCGAAGCGAATTGAGCGGCAAAAGGGCCACCACCACGAGCGAGCCTGCACACGCGGCCCCAAGCGCAAACGCCTTGAGGGCCACGACGTGGAGCCGCACGTTTTTTGAGTTGTAGCTGGCACTAGGCATGCTGATGTCGGGCCACATACAGGACATTGATACCCCAGATCGCGACAGAAGATCAAGACAGACATATTGGGCCACTTCTATAGGGCAACACGTGAATTGGGCGTCACTTGATTGAATTGGGCAACACTGATTGGGTACGTTATTGCATGGACACTACAATTGCATCCTGAAGCTTGATATTGCATTACAATTGCATTCCCATTGAATTGCATTGGCAACACTACTGTTGCATTGAAAGGATATTGCATTGGACTTGACTGCACTGGCTGATTGAACTGGGAATTCTTGATCGGTTGATGACTCCAGTTGTGCTCCAGTACTGCCTTCTAGCGACAGCGTTTGCAGTCTCTGCTTGCACGTTTTCTGCTCGGCGTCCCATCTCGGGCTACCTCCTTCTTTGGGCAGCGTTTCACCTTTCAGAGTACAGCTGCACGAAAAGATACCTGCCCCGCACACTTACGCCGTGGCTGTTTTTGATATGCGGCGCCAGAGGGTCTGCGCACTTGATGGGGGTCCATTGCGCCAGTCTATTAGAGTACGTGCTCACCGCAAAGGGTAGAACGTACAGCTACTTTTGGTGGGGCCTTCTGGTGGCCTTTTTTGGCATTCTTGTGAGAGCGCTCGCGATCCGAACGTGCGGCAACTCGTTCTCCCACTACATCGAGACCGGCGACCGCACCGATGCGGACGATACGACTTTGGTCACGACCGGCATCTATGCTTGGTGCCGACACCCGAGCTACAGCGGCTTTCTACTATACGTTGTGGGGATGCAAATGGTGTTGGGCAACATCTGGATGGCAGTGTTCTGCGTGGCCGTGCTTGCACGGTTTTTCATTGGCAGAATACGTGTGGAGGAGTGGTTTCTTCTGCGGCGATATCCCGAGTACGCCGAGTACAAGGCGTCGGTGTGTGCGTTGGTGCCCTTCCTCTTCTGAACACCTCCCCATACCATCTCACGTATTCCCCACACCACACCACCTCAACACGTCTAGTAACAGACTTTCCTTCAGTAATGGATCAATGGTATCCAGCTATGCTCGATCGCATGCAATGATTCTCCCCACAGGAACCTATAGGAAACCATAAGGAATTGCATCATCACTAATCACTAATCGTTATCCTTATTAGTCGATATACTAATCGTTCATCCCTAACTTCGTTCTGTCCTCACAGTCTATCCTCACTATCACTCTGTCCTCACAGTCTATCGTTCTGCCTTCACTATCGTGCTGTCTTCACTATCTTCTATCTTCACTATCGTTCTGTCACTATCGTTCTGTCCCCACTATTCGCTCATTCCTTACTAATCTTCATTCCCACTGCCGTTCTACATCCTAGCGTATCAATTTTCTAAGCCAATTGTGCTGCCTCGGCTGACCTCGCCCAATTCGTCCTACATCGTTTGTCATTGTATCACGCAATGCGTGTCATTGTATCTATACGGCTCGGACATCAGTCATGGAACACCTACGCAATGCGTGTCACGTCAATTGCTGCGCAATTGACGTTCCCTTGACTTACAAACTGCGGTTCATGAAGCGGCGTCTCGTGAACGCCAACCAGTACTTGCTGGGCACCGTGTCGCTCTCGGCGTAGATGCGCTTCAACAAGCGGTCGGCCAACTCCTGGCGGAACTGCTGCAAGTAGCCGCGGAGCAACTCCGCGTCGTTCCGCGACGCCGGCGCCTGGTAGAGCGCGTTCATCGGGAAGCCAATGTCGCCCGGGAGCGCAAACGAGTCGAGCGCCAAGTTATTTAGCGCCCGCACGGCGTCCTTGTGCGCCGTTCTGGGCGTCAACTTGGACAAGCAGTCGGACACGAACAAGATGCCGTAGATGAGCAAGCGGTCCGCCGGGCCCTTGATGTCGAAGTTCTTGAAGAACGAGTTGGCGCGGAAGAGGTCGAGCGTCTCCTCCACAATGTCGTACTCTGACGAGGGGGGGTACGAGGGCCCGCGGTATTGCGTGTGGATGGGCAACAACACGATGTTGCCGACGGTTCTTTCGGACTCGCCGAGGAAGGTGGAGTGGTAGGCGGGCATGGTGGTGATAGGAGTGCTCACCTCAGTACATCTCACCAGGCCTGCCAAGCACCTCCCCTGCTTGTCCTCTCCCTTGCTTGCCTTTGCTTGACTTTGCTTGGATGTTCGCTTGACTTTGCTTGGCTGATCGGATTGGCTGACTACACTGGCATTGGATTGGCCGAGTGATTTCTCCACTTCGTATCTCTCGTCTCTATCTGTCTCTATCTGTTTCTATGTCGTCTCTATCGTCTCTATCGCGTGCGGCTACGATTACGGAGAGACGGAAATAAACGGAGACGGGAGGTCGGAGATCTCGGGCATAGTCACGCTCTCGCCCGTGCCGACGCCGTTCTCGACGTCGGCCAACGCACCCTGAGTTACGGATTTAAGGTTGCGGAGTGAGGCGCAAGGTGCGAAAATCGCACCCTGGCAGACGGGAAATACGGAGGTGGGGATCATAACGCAGTGATGAGATGACGGTAAGACGAGGCGAGACGAGACGAGTGCAGAGCATAGGCCGTAGAGACGAGCCAAAGCCGTGAAAAATTGGAGAAGCAAGGGAGAGCAATGCACGGCAATGGCGGAGAGCAACGGAGAGCTGGATCAGCACTGGAGACAGTACTGAGCACAGACCAGGAACGGTGTGCGAATGGTGCGGAGCAAGAGCAGGCCACAGTAGGCCACAGTAGAAGTTGCGACGCGGAGAGAACTAGAAGAACGTGACGAACAAAAGAACAAACGAACAAACGAACAAACGAACAAAACGGCCGAGGCTCGAGGCATTCCAGTGCCAGGGCTGGTTGGTTGGGTCCTGCACACACCGCGGTGTTCTCACGTTGTTACTCCAACACTTTTCGCTACAGGGTCACTTCTTCCCGCTGAAAGCAGCTCGCCACGTGCTGAACGAGCCTCCCTCCGCGACACAGGCATCCGGCACGGCCCACACCCCGCCCCACGCTCCACGCACGAAAAACCGCGCCCAACCACGAGCACCACCTCGAGCAGCACCCTCTCCGCAACCTCGCAGGCCGCCAAGAGCGCCCGCCACCCCTCCACCGCCCACACAGGACACCCCCCAGCACGCACCACACCGCCGCGCATGTCGTACCCGAACTCGGCCCCGCCGGAAGCGTTCAGCCTTCCCGAGCACCTAATACCGTCTGCGCTCATGCATGCCCAGGGCGACGGCCAGCCGTACGGCTTCAACGACCCGGCGCGCGCGCGCGTGTACGGCAACGGCCGTGCCGCGGGCCTGGCGCTGTCGTTGACCCCGGGGCCCGCGGCGCCGTACCCCGTGCAGAGCAACTACTCGTCCTCCGACAGCCTCGACGACCCGTACCGCGCCAACGCCCACCCGTACCGCCAGCAGGCGCACGGCGCACGCGGCCAGCAAGACCAGGCGCGTGGCCAGCGAGCCTACCAGGCGCAGCCGCAGACGCAGCACAAGTCCCACCAGCCCCACCAGCCCCAGGCACAACACCAGGCACAACACCAGGCACAACACCAGGCACACCAGCCCAAGCCCCACCAGCCTCATCAGGCGTACCAGGCGCAGCCTCACCAGTCGCAAGGGCAGCCTCACCAGTCGCAAGGGCAGCACCAGCCGCAAGGGCGCCAAGGACAACACCAGACGCAAGGCCCGCTGTATGCGCCGCAGTCGCAAGGTCAGCAGTACGCGCCGCAGTCGCAAGGGCCGCTGTATGCGCCGCAGTCGTACCAGAGACCGTTCCCCCTGCGGCTCGAGCCCATCCAGCAGGGCCTGTTCCACGGGCAGCCGTACGACTCGCGAAGACAGTTCCAGCCGCCGCTGCCCGCGTCGTACGAGCCCAGTGGCCAGCTTCCGCGTGGCCCGGACAGCTCCCAGTACCCGCAGCCAAGGCAGCTTCAGCAGTCGCCCCAGTTGCATGTGCAGACTAACAGACGGCCTCCAGAGGCCCGCCGCGTGGTCACCTCGCCCTCCATGCCCAGCTACTCGGCCGAGGCCATCCAGGGCCAGCAGGCACGCAAGGATAAGGAGCACAAGGAGCCCCGCACAAAGTCCATGATCTCCACGCCCGGCAACGGCACCCAGCGCTCGGTGTCTACGTCGTCCTCACACACATTCTCGCTCTCGTCCAAGTCTCGCTCTCTCAGCTCCTTGGGCAAGCTCTCGTCGTTGTCCACCAAGAAGTTCTCCAGCTCCGCCAACTTGCAGAAGGACAGAAACGTCTCGCAGTCCACGTTGGCCTCCCTGAGGACCTTGACCAGCACCCAGCCCAGAAAGCCCGCCGTGTACCCCGCGTACCTCTCACGGGTGGCCAAGGCATTCAAGGAAACCACCGTCTTGACAATCAACATGAAGGACGGCTTGGAGTACCACGACACCTTCACCGGCAAGACGGCGGTCGACGTCATTTGCAACATCATCCGCACCAACGACCGCAACTTGGCCCTATTGCTTGGAAGATCCTTGGACGCGCAGAAGTTCTTCCACGACGTCACATACAACCATCGTTTGCGCGACTCCTCCAACGAGCTCTACAGCTTCAGCCGCGTATACAGCGACGTGGAGTTTTTCGCCGAGGACGGAAATGGAGGCAGCAACAATAACTCCAACCGTGGCTCCTTGGTCGGCAATCAGGCGCAGATTGCAGTTCTGCCCCAGCCGATGTCCACCGCTCCTTACCCCACCTCCCCCACTATTCCTGGAAGCCCCATTGACGGCGTGTCCGGAAGCTACACCAGCCTCAAGATCTTGGAGAAAGAGTACCCCGAGCAGAGCGGAATCAATGGTGTGTTCACCATCTTGACCGACTGCTACTCGCCCACATGCACCAGAAACAGGTTGTGCTACTCCATTGCATGTCCCCGTCGCTTGGAGCAACAAGCTCGCCTTAATATGAAGCCGCGTGGCGGCTTGAAGAGAGCGGTCTCAAGACTTTCCTTACACGACACAGAGGCACAGAAAACGTTGTGGCACGAGACCGTTGACCAATCTGTTTTGGACAAGCTTGACAAGCATGAAAAGATGTGCCAGGAGTTAATTTATGAGCTCATATACACAGAGAGGGACTACGTCAAAGACTTGGAGTTCATGACTGACTTTTACATCTTGCCCTTGAGAAACCCGGTGAACAATATCATTCCCGAGAGGGAAAGAGACGCGTTCATCAGAACTGTTTTCGGTGGTGTCAACGACCTTTTGCGTTTAGCCAAGAGCTTGAGCGAGGCGTTAACGACTCGCCAGCAGTTGCAGAAACCAATCGTCGAGAGTATTGGCGACCTCTTTTTGCAGTTCGTTGGCAACTTTGAGCCTTTCATCAAGTACTCTGGAAATAAGGTTTTCGCCAGTTTCGAGCACGAGCGGCAACTGCAAGTGAATTTGAAGTACGCTCGGTTCTTGGAAGCGATTGAGAAAAAGCCAGAGTCCAGAAAGCAGGATTTGTCGTCGTTCTTGATCAAAGGTGTGCAAAGACCAGCCAGGTACCAGCTACTTTTGGGAGGCATCTTGAAGAATACCGACGAGAGTTCCCCTGACTATAAGAACCTCGTGAAGGCGAAGGAGGAAATTGAGAAAGTTTTGACCAAGATCAATATTCAGACCGGTGAAAGCACCGACCGTCACAAGATTATGGTCTTGCACAGATTATTGGGCAGGCAGACGTTGGAGGAGAGATTCAATTTCAAGTTGAATTACAACAACCGCATTATTTACCAGGTCACTTTGAGCAGAAAGAGGGACAACGAGAAGATCGACTTGTACCTTTTCGAGCACGCCTTATTGCTTGTGAAACACAAGATCCAAAATAAGCGGGAAGTGCACAAGGTGTTCGAGAAACCAATCTACTTGCCCCTCTTGTTCGTGAATAGCGGGTATGACACGCCTACCAGCAAAACTCTACTTCCATTCCTCGAGGACTACTCGATTGTTTCCGATACCGGGTTAAAGAACAGAGCAGAAGCACCAACATACAACCCTGTGTCTTCGTCGCAGCAAAAGTTGCAAATCAATTTCCTTGGCTTGGGAACCAACCCAGTCCACGTCTCCTTGTTCGCTGATGACATCACCAACCAAAGCCAAGTATTGCTGCAAGTGCAGCTGCAGCAAAGAAAGATGATCGAGAAGTACGATATCTTCTCTTTGTCGAAGTACGAAACTAGAAGGTTCACAGGAAGCAACCGCATAAACTGCGCTGTTCCTTGCTACGGTGGGAAAAAGTTGTTGTACGGAACAGACTCTGGTGTGTGGGTATCCACCGTCAGATCCATCAGCGTGTCGTCCACGGAGAAGATTTGCTCGGACCCTACCATGGTGATCAGCAACTCGTATGTGACGCAGATGGAAGTATTGGTGGAGTATTCCAAGTTGTTGGTGCTTTCAGACAAGACTTTGTACGAGTTCGACTTGTCTTGCACGGACTCGTTGGACCACGCCAAGAACACACGCAGCGGCAAGGTTCTCCTCAACTACGTGTCGTTCTTCAAGACCGGCGTTTGCGACGGGAAATTGCTCGTGTGTGCGATCAAGAGCGGCAGCTCCAAGGCCATCAATATCGTTGAGCCCGTCAACCCGTTCGACAAGAACAAAAACAAAAGAAAGCCCGAGGTGAGGGAGATTGTGTTCACGTCCGATCCTGTCTCCATCTCGTTCTTGAAAAAGAAGTTGTGCATTGGATGCGCCAAGGGGTTTGAGATCCTCTCGCTTGTCGCGGGCGTGAAGGAGCCCATTTTGGACGAGGCGGACCCGTCGTTGGATTTCGCCACGCAGCGAGAGACGGTGACGCCGCTTGCGATCCACCGGCTCGACAAGAACTTCTTGTTGAGTTACAGCGAGTTTTCGTTTTTGATCAACCGCAACGGTTGGAGGACCAAGCACGACTGGGGGATCTTCTGGGAAGGAACCCCACAAAACATTGCATTATTCTATCCATATCTCTTGGCGTTTGACCCAGGATTCATTGAGATCCGGGACCTCGAAAGCACGACGTTGATCCGGGCGCTAGCGGGAGAGAACATCCGATTCTTGCATGCTAACGAGCACGAGGCGTTGTACGCGTGCGACAAAAATGGATATGACATTATTGTTTCGATTGATTTCTTGAACTTGAAGCCCAAGAGGGGGAAGTGATCGAATATGGACACCCGTTGAAATACACACTATTGACCGACCCACCGGCACCGTAAACCAGCCTCAATGGAAATCTGACATGCATCTGACTTCTACGGATCTTGCTTGGCAAGATCTCGATGCAAGTTGAATCTTTGTCAGATCGATCATCTTGTCATTTTCATGTGCAACTGGGCGTGCTCAGACTCGCTTGTCTGCACACGACGGAACTCCAGTTTCCGACATTGATGGGCAGTATCTGACATTGGGCAATTTCTCTGATCATGTTTGGCCGACATAGTTGGAAGACGTTCAAACTTAAAACCTGAATGTGACGCTCGACCACTAAAGCGTCTCCAGCCAATCTGATTTTCACCCAGTCAATCCCGAAAATCTCTACATTGTACGGTACTCTCACTCGACCTGTTTGCCTCGACCCCTCCCCTCTGCCTCGACTCGACCTCCTCTTCGAAGTACTACGCATCGTTGGACCTGCCCGATACGAATCGGTGGACCTGCCCAATCGGTGCCGGTGAATCGAACGCTACAATCAGAAAACACCACGGAACGGAACACCACGGAGCGACCATGGAGCGGAAAACTACTCCGGAACGAACACCGCAACGACGTTTCGGTGCCGGACGAGAAGGTGCAAATTTTCCGGTGCCTTTTTGAAAAATAAACAGACGTTCCCCTCCGAGGCTTGCGTGCGCGTCGCGAACATGTGCACACCAACAAAAACCACTTTCTTCATGACGTTTGGCCTCTTCCAGCAAGCTCCCCTCTTGGAGTACGGGCTCCCCTCGTGGGAAAGACCGTTCGGTGTGCACCTCTGGCCGCTCTTCTCGTACGTGTTCGAAAAGGCCGCGGGCTACCCCGCGGAGGACTTTGAGTTTGTCCACCACAAGACGTTTCTCGCCAACGGGTGGCATGCGCTCAGCATCATCGCGGTGTACTACACGGTGATCTTTGGCGGGCGGTTTGTGTCGAACGCGGTTGGCGTGCGCCCGCTCAAGTTGAACTTTTTGTTCCAGGTGCACAACTTGGGGTTGACGTTGGCGTCGCTCGTGCTTCTTTTGTTGATGGTGGAGCAGTTGGTGCCCATCTTGCGTCAGCACGGCATCTTCTACGCCATCTGCGCGGAGGAGGCGTTCGCGCCCAAGCTCGTGACGTTGTACTACCTCAACTACTTGACCAAGTACTGGGAGTTGGTCGACACGGTGTTCTTGGTGTTGAAGAAGAAGAAGTTGTTGTTTTTGCACGTGTACCACCACGGCGCCACCGCGCTCCTCTGCTACACGCAGCTCACGGGCAGCACGTCGGTGGAGTGGGTGCCCATTGCGTTGAACTTGGCCGTGCACGTGGTGATGTACTGGTACTACTTCCTCTCGGCGCGCGGCATCCGCGTGTGGTGGAAGGAGTGGGTGACGCGGTTCCAGATCATCCAGTTTGTGTTGGACTTGGGCTTCGTGTACTTTGCCACCTACACGCACTACGCGTACCGCTACTTCAAGCTGTTGCCGCATGTGGGCGACTGCTACGGGTCCGAGTTGGCCGCGTTCTACGGCTACCTCATCTTGACCAGCTACTTGTTGTTGTTCATCTCGTTCTACATCAAGGTGTACAAGACGGCGGGCAAGAAGCGCGCGGCCAAGAAGGCGGGCGGCGAGACGTCGGCGGTGGCGTCGGGCGTGGACGCTCCCGGCAAGGTGCGCTCGAGAAAGGCGTGAGCAAGCGCCTGGAGTCCGGCGTGAACTCGCCGACGCTCCGTACGCTCCTGGCAGTCGATGACACCGTGCATGCTCTGGCCTACCCCCAGCAAGGCGAGTATGGCTTGAGTCCCGGCAAGCTCTTGGGAGGCATGAGCCGGTTAATAACAATGCAACACTACATCTCCATCACGTAGAGCACATCCCCATACGCGTAGAGCACATCGTCATACAGATAGAGCACATCTCCATACACAGAGCACTACGTCTCCGTGCACGTAGAGCAGGCAGCGAAGCGAGCCGAGTATCCAGGCACCCGTACTACTCACATTCGTCATCAGGTGAAGGCCTCCGTTCCCGAGGTAACAAAGATTCGAGGGATTGAAGAATGTCGGTATAACGGAAAAGCAAGTTCGAGGGCTTTCTTACTGGGAGGGTACTCTCAAAGTGCAAGTTCTCAAATGTTCTCGAGGAAGTTCTCGAAGGAAGTTCTCGAAGGAAGTTCTCGAATCAAGTTTTCGGAAGGTCTCGAAGTGCTATGAAGTCTCAAAGGAGCGATAACTTTCGGAGAGTGCCAAGGCGATCGGAGTCCTCGCTCGTTCATTAGTATTGCCTCAAATACACAGTAAGTGCCCACCAAATTGGAACGAGAGTCGATGCACGAAGCACAAGAGCAAGCACGAGAGCAAGAACGAGAGCGAGCAAGCATGCACAAGAAGTGCACCGGGTTCCTTCACCCGAGGGTCATAAAGTGCTCCAGCCATTTCACTTTTATAAGCACCCACAGAATCTGAGTAGACTGGACCATTCCGTTCGGAGCTTAAGCACACTCAGAGAGCAGAGTGCAGCTCACTTCGAGACATTAAATCGAACCTGTCCAATCACAAGTAACCACAACCCAGTAAAACCGAGTTAAAAAAGCTACCGATTCATCGTGAAATTAGAGATATGGATGATGGACTCGAAAAGTCAAGTGTTGCGTCGGCCGAAAACGAGTCCAGTGAATGTACGTCGAGTGAAATAAAGTCTAGTGTTCGTGGAGGGAAGTACTCTAAAGAAAGAATCGTCTAGCGAAACTAAAGTCCAGTGAGACCAAGGTTGTAGTGAGATTGGCTCAAGTGAACGTATGTCAAAATGAAGTAAGCAGTGAATTGCGGGTGAAAGGTACGTCCAGTGAGAGCTACGTGCGAACGTAAGTATAGTTTACGTCTATTGAAAGTACGTCTAGTGAAAGTAACGTTTAGTGAAGGACGTCTAGTGAAAGGTACCATTAGTCAAATTTTGTGTAGTGATCTTACATCAAGTGCACTTATCAAGGGAAGGTACGTACAGTAAATGTCTATGGAGAACGTCTAGTGAACATAAGTTGCAGTGAATTACCGTGAAAGGTCTGTCAAGTGAATATTATGTCAAGTGACTAATGTCAAAGAAGATATGTCAAATGAAGTCATGTGAAGTCTTGTCAAGTGAGTCATGTCAAGTGAATATTATGTCAAGTGAATATTATGTCAAATGAAGGCGTCTGGGATACTTCTGAAGTAACGTAGTTGACAGGAACGTCTGGAGTTGGTTAGTGAGGTCACATATGAAGTAAGGTCTATTGATGTTGGTTAGTAAGCCATTGGTGAAGTTGCGAAATGAAGTAACTCTCGTAAGTTTGTGGTCAGGTCGTTAAATGCATCCATCGAAGTCACTTAGTGATTTCCTAGTGACAGTGGAGCCACTCTAGAACGTTGGCCTGCTGGAACTCTAGCCTATGATGGTAACGGCTGTTCCGGCACGGCCGGGCAAGACCCCGCCAGTCACGCCGAGTCGGTGGCTTAGCCTGTGTATTCATTAAGACATGTCCCTACGAGCGTGCATCGTCACCGTAGCCACAAGTTCCACCCTATTCCACCGTATCACCATAGCCCAGGCAGCAGGCACCATAGTAGCACCGTACATACTTACGTCACATGTGTCAGGCGCCGAGTCGCCAAACTTTAACACAGCCCCAATTTAACCGCCCGCCGTGTGCCAAGTCATCTGCCACGACCATATTCTCCAGTCTAAGCGTGCTACGTAGTCTAAGGGGTGTAGTCTGAGGACCGGTCTAAGGAGCGGTCTAAGGAGCGGTCTAAGGAGAAGGGCACAAGCGTAGTCTCACTAAGCGAACAGTTTAAGCGATAAGCGTCTGAGCGTGCTACGGAGTTTGCTCGAAGCGGCATGTGGGTGGGGTCGGTTAGTACGGGTGGTGCGGTGGTAGGGTGTGCGGTGGTTGTACGGGTGTGCGGTGTTAGTCCAGGCGGTGGAAAGTACGAGTGGTGGGGTGAGTAAGTGGGGCTTAGGGGTCGTATAGCTCGCATGGGTGACGCCGTCTAGGTGCCCCACGCTAGGCAGCGATCGCTCAATGCTCGCGATCTCCCCATAATCGCCGTCCGGTAGCCACCGAACAATGGGCGGAGAAGTCCCGCACAGACACCGGGCGGCTTCAGCCGTTCGTGGGCGCTTACAAATTTCGCCGCGCAGGCGCTCGGCCCGGGTCCACCGCGCACTGTGCAGGAAACCACCAACCTCGCTGCTCCGCCGCCGCCACCAGCGGCAACACCGCCGGCGGACTTCCGCCCACCGTCACACGCGCCACCCCCACGCCCGCGGCACGCAGCGCGCTGGCCAAAACCGCCCGCAAACCCTCGATAGGGGTCGGGCCGCGCGCCTGCAGGCAGCACGGCAGGGCTGAAGCGTGCCGATTGTATCAGCCGTCCCGACCTGCTTATAGCGGGCGGATGCAACGGATGGTTGCGGGAAAAACCTACCGACGCTGCTTAAATACGCGCGGTCTCCACAACCCCACTGACCACACTTCTCCGCCCACCTCACCACACACCCACTTTTCTCCCCCGAAAACACACCCGCTCACTGGTCCAGCCGCTCGCCCGCACCGATCCGCCGAGCCCCACGCTTTGTACTCGCGCCTGTACTGAGCTCCACCTCCACACATCACACTCGCCGTGCGCCGCTTCTGCTGATCCTCGCCACCATGCTGGGCAACAAGGTCTGCCGCCTCCCCCCCATAAACCTGCTCCTGTTGGACCTCCCGCTACCGCCGAGCGACTACCCCTTCGGCGGCTACGCCCACCCGGAGTACGGCCCCGGCCCCGCGCTATATCCGGACCGCTTCGCCGCCGCGCCGGACGCCCCCAAGGGCGGGTCGTCCGCGCCGGAGCTCCACGTGGTGACGGGCCG